>JAQIWH010003035.1:0-21640 GCA_034695005.1 Cryptops parisi | reverse complement strand
GTTATAAGTTACTGTCAATTTTTTTGTCCTGAAGGCCGAGGTGTCTGACCAGAAGATGATTCCGTAGGAAAGGATAGGAATAATTTTGGTGGTAAAAAGAGTTCTTTTTTCAGAAAAGGTGAGTAGATGTTTAAATCTTTTAAAGAGAAAGAGGTATTTGCGTATTTTTTTATTTAGTTGTTCAATATATGGGGAAAATGTAAGATGTGAGTCGAAGGTGAAACCCAAGAAGGTAAGTGTTTCAAGGGATTTATTGGATGTGGTAATGGTTATTGAAGATTGTTTAAGGTGATTGAGTCTCATACCAAGTGACTCATACCACGTATTAACTTTATCAAGGTCCTTTGACATCATATAGTTGGCAATATGTGACTCGAACTTGGGATATGTAAGAATAAAAATGTTGTCATCAACATAGGTGAGTAGTTTCGAATTAATGTGGATGTTAAAAAGTAAGTTTGATACGATTGAATATAAAACAGACGATAAATGTGAACCCTGTATGACCCCATGGCATGATAAGACACGCGTTGCAGGAAGATTCAGGAGTTGCGCATACCGCTCAGAGAGATAACTGGACAGAAGTTTCACGGTTTGGGAGGGTAATCCCAGTGATAAAAGAGTGGATAAAATATAGGCTCGAGGAACAGAGTCGAAGGCCTTTGAGACATCCGTAGTGACGGCTAATGTATTGCAGCCAGTGTGTAGATTGTTTAGGAATAAATCATATATATAAAAGGCTAGGTATTGAGTTGGTCTACCTGGGACAACGCCATAGGCATGATCATGGGATGTAGCAATAACTAGGTCTTTAATTTCTGCAAATAATAAGTGGTCGGCTATCTTACCAAGTATAGGTAAAATAGCTATAGGTCTGTATGACAATATGGAATTGCGGGGACCTCCCTTGTAGAGGGGTTTTATTGATGCAGTTTTCCATGTGGCAGGATATACAGCTGTTCTATAAATTTCTTTGATTATCTTAATGAATATATCAAAGAATTGCTGGGGTAATTGTGTTAGTATTTGTTTATTCAAAAAATCCCCCGGGTAAGAGGAGGTATTTCTAAGGTTGGAGATGATTTGCCTCACTCTGTATTCAGTTATCTCGAGGTCAGGAATTGTAGAATTGTCTAGAAGGGGAATAGAAAAATGGACAATGTCGGTTGCTTCTAAGGGATTTGTACACCATCGCATGTAAGGTGATATAAGTTCACTGGGGAGATTTTCTGTTTGTTTACACGTATTAGTTCGAATCATTTGCCACAAGGGCTGAACATTACTGGAAAGGGAAACATGTTTTCTTTTTGCTTCTTTAATCATTGCTTTATATTGTTTTTTAGAAGTTTTAAGTTTGAGTCTAGTGTCTGAATTGGGTGACTCAATAAATTGTCTATAAAGAGAGTTTCTCTGTGTGAAGGCTATAGAAAGTTGGGGGGTCCACCAAGGTTTATAAGTGGGCCGAGTACCTGTACTGGTGTAAATGCGCATTCCTGATTTAATAAGATTTTCTAACAAAGTGTTGTCGAGATCATAGAGGTTTTTGTCTATACTGGAACAATTTGGGTCAAAGCAAATGAGGAAATCGTATTGGTATAGTTCTACCCAATTAATGTTAGCTGTATTGTATCTAATGAGAGGGGTTTGTATATATGGATTGGTTGAACATAATGTGCGTTGTGGCTTATTGGGTATTTGGAAAGTGATGCAAATACATAAGTGGTCTGCACCATGTAGGGTAAACATATTTACAGGGAAAGATTTACAGTCATTGCTAACAAAAATTTGATCTATTATGTTTGCTGAAGATTGGGTTATCCTGGTGGGGGTTAAAATCCTTGGAGTACATAGGAGAGACTCAATAGTAGATGTCAAGTTATTTGTTGCTGTTGAAGGTGTATTAAATGGTAGGTTAAAATCCCCAACAATACAGTTATAATTGTTGATGTTAAGTTTTCGGAGAATTAAATCAATGAAGATATCGATTGAAATATAGGAGGGTCTATAGACGAGAGTGATGTTTAACGGTATTTTGGAGATGTTAGTAATGGAAAGTATAATGATTTCCATGCCGTTCATCTCGTACAATTCAATGATTTCGTACAAGTAAGTTTTAGCAACAAACAAAAGAACACCACCTCCTCTGTGCTTACGGTCACTGCGAATTATATTGTAGAGAGGGTGAGAAATTAAATTGTCTGGGATGTCGGGAAGCAGTATTAGACCAATATATTTTTATTGGTCTAATTTGAACATGGGCTTTGGAAACGAAAACACCAAATCTAGATATATTTTTATTGGTCTAATTTAAACATGGGTTTTGGATAGAACAAGTGGATAATCCCAAGTAATTTGAGTACCAGGATACCAAGAAACCAGAGCTATGGTTTAAACTTGTAAACTGGTGTTTTGTTTTCTAAGTTGAAGGCGATATGACTTTCAAGTTTTGTTTCACATATGCAAAGATTTGTTTCACTTTACCCATACAGTATGACAGTGACATCGTATGGCTGGGCTTTACTTAAATCCTGAGTTCAATAAGCATATCGATAGGTTATTATATAAATATCGATATTACCACGTTGTAATTAATACCGGTATCATAATATATTAATTATAATATGATATGAACATGAGGGGGGTACTTACTGGGGGGAACAAATTCTGTATGTGTATCTTTGTGTGTGTCATGAATCCTTTGTGCTGTAGCATTCTGTTAGCATTCAAAGTGAAATATTGCTTGGAAAGTTGCCCGATTGGGCACGTTGTCAAGATGGACAAGAAATTTTTAGAAAATAATATTAATAAAATAAATATAACGAATTAATGAAATAAATACTTTTAGTTCAAACAAATAAAATTTGTATTGCATCGAACTTCCAAATTAATATTTATTCAAAGTACAACTACGTTAGTTTTGTAGTTATGAATCTAAAGTTTAACTAACCCAGAACACTTATCTCATGCCTCCATGCCACAGCACGGGTTCACTTCTAATTTACCATAATAAAACGCTAAAGTGATTTAACAACTATATCACACATTGGCTTAACATCATCCAATGGCAATTAACCGCGCAAAATTTAAACATCCTCTATTCCAACGGTTCTCAAATTGGGTGCCGCGGTACCCTTGGGAAATGCAAAGATTTTTCTGAGGGGTTCAGCTGTTAGTATTAGTTGTAATTATAACTTATTAGAATAAAAATATATTTTGAAATATTTATTTTAATGATTTCTACACCCTATTAAAATAGACTTTTATGCAAATTTTTAAACTCGAAAAACTTTGAGAACCGCTGCTCTATTCAACCGTGGTAATAATTATTTACACAACTCGACTTAAAATTATAACAATTCTAGAAACCGTCATTGGAATTGACGAGCTATCGGTTATAGTTATGTTATAAATTTGAAACTATGTTTATATGTAAGCATGTTTATTCTTTAATAATGCCGATTTTGTTTATTTATTTTTATAAGACATCTAAAAGGTTAAATTTTCAAGACATGTGAAATACAATTTTTCGCCCTTGAGTTCAAATCAATACGAATTAGAAAAATCTAGGGTTTTGCAAGGATCGCGTGGTTCAAGTTTTGAGATTTGTCACTGAAATCCGATTACGATTCAAACTCCAAATGTCAAAATATTTACACAGGGTTAAGTAGGGATTACACTGTTTACTGTACAAAATATTTTTATTATAATAATTTTTTTACACAAAATGTAACTCACGTTCTTGTTTGCAGACGACCGTACGAGTTGCAGACCATGATCCCTTGCGACGAATTGATGCTCTGTAAAGGAAACAAACAAAAAATATCAATATTCACGATATAAAATCAAAATATCTCGTGATTTAGTTAGTACTTGATTTAGTTCACAGTCATTACACTACAATATTTGTTTGACATGTTTTTCGAAAAAAAATACTCTACTCCCACTTAGATCTGCTGGAAATGATTTGACCTAAATATGCCGGTTGCATGAGAAATGTTTATAAAGGGTGGTTCAGAATAACTATTCCTAACTTTAAGAACTGATAGAGGGCATGAATAAAATGTCTTTTAACAATAAATTGTAATCTAGAAAAACTTCCGTAACGAAATACAACGAAAAGAAAACGTCATATACTGTCAATGTAAAACGTAGATAGGTATTTGGTTGTTTTCTTGTTTTTGGTTTTTTATTATTCGACCATAATGGTCAACAAAAACAAAGTACAAATAAAACACTAAAAATAAAAGTAAACCAGACTGATAAATTCAAAACATTCAATCAGTACCATTGATGTGGTGAAAAAGTAATTTAGCAAAATCTTTGTTCGTTTTCAAATTCCAATTTGAGTAAGCGGTAACTTTACATAGTCGTATTGGTAGTATGTTCCAGTCATTAAAGACATTATAGGAATAGCGGGCTTCAATTTTGGCAGGAATGTTGAAAGGAATATGCAATTTATGAGAAGTCGAGAGACGATTGTAGGTAGATTGGTTGAAGAATTGTATAAATCTATGGAGAGGATAATCTTTATTATACATCTTCAAATATCTTAGCTATAATTATTTATCACCCCGTAAATAAATACTTAAAAGCACCCTGTCTGTATTTTTATAATAAAAGTGAAATGCTTGTTTTTATTACCAAAGATTGTGATTGTGATTTTTCAGATGCCAGAAACGACTTTTGATTTCATTTTCAAGGTAATAAAAGTAATTTTTTTAAAACTTATCCCACATGTGTTTTAAAATGTGCACAAAATAATGCAAACGCACGAAATGAATCGAAACTCGACTTGTAAACACGGAAGTTATGGGCGAAAAGAAAAATGTACCGCAGGGAAGCAAAATGCAACAAGGCACCTGCAACAAGCATGGACTACTTGACAATGAAGTAAGTGAAGTGAATAAAGAAACGCAGTGTTCCTTAATATACCCAGATTATCGACATTCAATTTAAATAATCAGTGTTGCGTGCATGTGACATGTGGTAGTGATATGTATTATCGTGTGGACATGTGATATGTACCATACCAGTGATATGTATTACCAGCAAATACAGAAGTGCACTTTGCATTGTTCAGTGTTGGCGCTGACCCTGAGTTTCAATCAGCGTTTTCATACCACCAATAATTATTGCAATATTTAGTTGAAACCAGACTTTGGCCTCACCCTGTATATAGAATTTCCATGTAACCAGAAAATCTAAGACAACTTAAATAATTAACAACAAAAAAAACTACTGTAGTTGGAGTTGACATGGATATGCCGGTTACATGAGTATGATTCATGTGCAGGATGGATGGTAATCACGTGTACTTTATAGATGCCGGATAACTAAAAGAAAGGTTGTTGGGTATTTAGCACTTTATTGTTATTTTCAAATGTTTACCTTAAACAATGACTAACAATATATTATTATTATTAGCCATGCTTAAACGAACGTTTATTAAACGGCCTATTCATTTAACCGGCACAAATGCCGGATTACAGAGCTATAGGATAATTCCCATAATTATAAAATAAAAAGATTTATATGTGTTTTATGTACATACAGTATACAAGTAGTATTAACATTTTCATTTAATCTTCAAATCGCAAGTCAACTGAAATAATTCACTTGAGTACAACAAAAAACTACAAGAAGCCAACCTAAATTAAAACGACTTTAATTTATTTATGTTTTCCATTTTCCACGCTCCATTTTCATGGTTTACAATCTCCAGGATGTTGCTCGTCCAAACACCATTGATCTTGAGAGTTTTCGCAAATGTGCGAACCTACCTTTTCTTACTATAAATAGATGCCTCGAATTTTTCATCTCACCCCCTACCCACTCATCACTGTCGTCTTCTTAAAGAGTCCCCATCACTTTCACGCTATTTTTCAACACGATCAATTTTCGGCCATTGAATAAAAAAGTTCCTCGTCAAACATTCAAAACATTTTTGTTTTATTAAATCAAAAAGGAGAACGGGGGGGGGGGAGCGTTAATTAAAAATTTCAAAACTATTTTCATTCATTGAAAAAAAAATATTGCAATAATAAAAATGCAATTAACTCAAGTTAATATTTGGATTTTAGTGTTTCGACATTTACAGGTTTCAAGAGGAACGAAAAATTTTCCAATAGTCGATAAGACTGTTCCAAATGAACTGCAATCAAACCTCCTATGACGAGCGACCATTACAAAGAGATTTCACACAACGATTGATGCCAGTTACTTGAATATGCCAGTTGTATTAGAATACAGTGGTGCTCAAAAGTCCTACATGCGCAAAATCGGTTTTATTTGTCAATATTTGATATACTGTATAAAGTGTGTCATCTACACATCCAAATATTATGAAAACAAAGAACGTGACAAACAAATGTGTTAGGCAAACATTGTTGGCATACGAGGAGCCTTTCCAATGGTGCTATTATCATTGACTTTGAAATTAATTTTAACGAAAATTTTATGAATTCTAACACATTTTTTGGTACAAAAGTTTTGATAAAACAATTGTTGAACTGTTTAGTTTTGTTCGATTGTAATGTATTATTTTAAAGACTAGTAAATAATCAGTCATAAATGATGGAAATTCTTTTTGTTTCCATTATGCAATTCATTGTTTTAACTCATGTTGTTTCGTAGTATTCGTTACAGTTACACTATCTGTTCCGGTATTTACAGTAAAGCCATCTCCATTCGGGGACCACCTCTCCCAAAAGAACCACTTTTGTCCAGAACGGATTTTTAGCCCACTGATATAATACTAATAAAATTCCCCATTAAGAAATCAGCTTATCTGGTCTTGCCTCCTTAAAGGACCACTTTGGAAAGGCAATTCCAACACCAAACAGTCATTTTTAAAAAAAATGTTTTACTAGTTTTTTCCTCCAAGTCAACTTTAACGAATGCTCCATTTACAAAGAAATGTTCCCTTCTGAGATTGTTGGGTACACTGCGGTACTTGTGTGTTAAGCAACAACCACCGGTATGAGAACGACACAGGTCTCTGTGTATAGATACTTTTATAGTTTAAAGTTAGTTAAAGCAAACAAAAACGAATTAGTTTTATTTGAAAGAACTGTTGTTTTTTTTTAACTAACTCAAACTGTTATCTACAGTTATAGAAACCAGTTTAGGTTAATTAAAAGCAACAATCTCATGCCACATGATAGTGGCTGGTGTTTAATACACAACTACCAAACATATCGTTTTTTCGTTGTTTTAAACCAATGGTTTTGGTTTTATTTTTACTATTCAAACTAAAAAGTTTGAAATATTGAAATATTTTACTTTGTTTAGTCAATGTTGTTTAATGTGCATAGTGTTCTAAACTACTGTTTTTAACTGTACCTCATTCGGGTCTACCTTTCTGAAAGACCATTTTTTATCATGGGGTGGTCCGCTTAGAGAAGTTTCACTGTATTTTAAATTCAAACAACATCATGTGGTGTTTGAAAATTAAATGTATACCACCTGACACAACAGAGAAACTGACAGCGCGAATTTCATGTTAATTCAAAAATAACATTCATCAATTGATTCATTGTTGCCTTTATTGTTTAAACTTTTAAATTACGCATCACTGATAAAAACAGCGCGGTTTTACTTCGGCTTCACAAGCTTGTCGCACGACCTTGATGACATTGTCTGGTCGTCAACTATTCTATGCCCCCCTTCAGGGTACAATCTACAACCATTCCAATTTTCAGTTTCATAGGCCTTACGGTTTTTCCGCAAAAGTGAACTATACACAACTACTAACATTAAATTCTCACTTATATAATTGTCGCACAATGGTGACAATTTCGGGTCGCTGGTGCACTTCTTAGAGGTGCTGGTGCTGGTGCACTTCTAATTGGCTACAGGTACCAAGTTTCAGCTTTCTACGTCTCTTATTTATCGCGTTAACTATTTTATCTCAATTTTAAAATACTTTACAGATTTGAATTTTGCAGCAATTCTCTTTTCCGAGATATATAATACAATATCTATATACTGTTCCTTTGTCCTGTCAAAAATTACGTGAAAACCAGAAGGCATAAGAAACTAAAACTTAGTAGGCAAGTAGATGACAACCCAAAAGGGGGCACAAGCCCATTGACGATCCGAAATTTTCATCAGGGTATATGTAACAATCATATAAGTGACAATTAACTGTTCGTGGTTGTGCATGGTTCAATTTTGCAAAGAAACCGTAAAACCTATGAAGCTGAAAGTTGGAAGGATGGTATATTGTACCAGAAGGAGGGCATGAGATATTTAACGACCTGACAGTGTCATCACGGTGGGTGCAATAAGCCTGGGAAGCAGAAAAAAAAACAGTTTTACTTTTATCAGTCATGAGTAATTTATGAGTTTAGGAATATAGTAAAAAAACTTAAAACAATTACTTTAACAAACGTTGCGAAGCAACATGAGTTAAAACAACGAATTACATAATAAAAACAAAATAATTTCCTTCAATTTTTACGGGCTATTTACTAGTATATTGACGATATTTATCCATTAAACCGATTGAGCTTATGGAACGCTTCTTGATGAAAAACGTTTCTGTAGTTTTCGCATTAAATTCAAATTGGAATCGATGCCGGTTGCTCTACAATACCATAATTTAAGATTACATAATGAAGGTGTGCATTAAATTAATTACAGGTACATAAAAACGTCATAAATTTAAATTGAATTTTATACTGGTTGCAAGAGAATTGTATATTTTTCAAAAACTGAAATTGATGCCGGTTGCTTGAGAATAGCCGAAATTAGAGGTAAAGTAATGCAAGTTAATAAAAAAATATTATGCATTAAATCAATTACAGTTTTTTTGTAATTGATTTAAAGTTGTGAAGTTCAAATTTCATAAATCTGAACTTCAGGTCGGGGTTGTAAGAGAATTGCATATTTTCAACTTGAAATTGTTGTCAGTTGGATGAAAATTTATATTTCGATCAAGTGCCCAATAACTGTGTACTTTCCTGTAATCAATAAGGGCCCCAGCTGTTGTTTGGAGCTTGCTAATCCTCTTCTAGTTACAAGTGGTGCAATTTTAATCAACCATCGACAAATATATTGACATGAAAATCGAATCGAGAACACAAAGCTCACGTGATTGAAGAAAAGCTATTTAACCTTCTTTTTTTTTTTGCTTTTTCGACATAATTGTGACCTAATCGACAAAAATCGATTTTTCTTTAATGCAAATTGATTCACGTTAAATACCATACAAACAATCGATACAGTAACGTTGATTTTGTTGTTTTTCAGCTATTTTGTTGACAATCTTCAGGTTGAACAACAAAAAGAAAAATATTATCTCAAGATGTAATTTACTCCACTCAACCAAATTGCATGTGGCTGAAGTAATTAAAGAAAACAATCATCGTTTGGACGAAGAAACAAATCGGTACACTTGAGCAAAGAGTAATTTAAGTAATGGAAGCAGAATTAAAACTTTACGCAACTGGAACTTAACGTGATTTCAAACAACGTAAAAATTGGTTAATGACGTCATCAATCATTACATTACAGAGTTACCGTAGCTTTATAAAGTAGTTACTGTATTTTATCAAAATTACTCCGAATTTCATATACAAAAGTGGTACTGAAATTTTTTATTTGTGCTATATTTTTGGCCATCGTGGCTTAAAACGATTGCATGTGACGTATAAAATATGAAATTTTAAATACTGACTAAAAGTAGCACGTATAGTTGTTTCAGGTGAGTTTTTATCAAAAACTTCTAGAGAATTAGAAGATCCAAAATGAACTTCTTTTTTCTCATGCGAAAAGTTCCGGAAAAATCGCATCTCGTGATAGAGATAATGTATTATGAAAATATCGCAAAAATATTTAATACCGGGCGTTTCAGAGTTTCTAAGGCCCGTAGCAAACTATGCGATTTTGTCGCATGCGATTGATCGCCATGGGGGTGTTTCTATGTTTTTTTTAATGGACAGTTCCAAAAATGAAGATCTTGAATTCAAGATCTTCTTCATTTTTTGAACTGTCCATTAAAAAAACATAGAAACACCCCCATGGCGATCAATCGCATGCGACAAAATCGCTTAGTTTGCTACGGGCCTAATACAAACTTCCAGGGCGTATAAGAAGGGGGAGGGGCAAAAAAAGAGAACAACTTCATTCTGGAAAACATCGCGTCACGTGATATAGACAAATTCTGTGTGGAGTTCCACGCGATATACAGTGTGACTCTTCTGTTTATAATCAGAAGTTAAAAAGTCGAAATTCCCAAGCAACCGGTAAGTTATCTAATTTTTTGAAGCAACCGGCATCAGATTAACCTAAATGTTTGAAATTCTCAAGATGTTCAAAAATTAAAACACGGATTTTCTAGCCTGACATCAGTGAAACAAAATCCGGTTTAAATCTGAACTATCACGTACCAAAAATTTGTCCTCTTTAAAAAAAAACACAACCAAAGATCGTAATTCATTATCCAGTTAGTGGAAGATAGGATGTGAAGTTTTAACGCAAGCCTACGGTGTCCTGTTAATGTCCTGTTTTACAACCGCTATTAATGGCTTTTCCAGGATATATAACCCAAGATTTAACACTCAGGTGCTGTGTCGAGAGAGATAAACAAACGTCCATTTCGAAGAAAAAGTCAAAACATTTCCCTTCAATTTCCGGATCCGTGATTTTTTTACGACATTGGAAAAAATAAAGAAGCAAACTTGAATGAAAACTCAAATGTCTTCTCCTTGGAGACAATTTCAAGAAGCACCAAGCTGTTTTGAACTACCAATTGATGTTTGTCAATAGACCAATAACATACACCACTTTGCCATGAAACGTAACTTTATCTTTTTCTAGCAGTAGTTTAAACTCGTTCTCGATCTAACCATGAAATCTAACCAAAGAACTACTAAAACAAACGAAATAATTGGAAATAAACCACCGAAACCTGTTGGATATAACAAAATTATTTACGTTTTCCATTGGAAAGGTTCCACAATTTCAAGACTTCTAGTTTTAAGAAATTCGTAGACCAAGGAACTCTAATTCATTTTTACTAGTTCTGAAAACTTTAAAAGTTCCAGGTTTTTCTTGTTTTATCAGTTGAAAACATTCCAAAACGTCTTAAATCCAAAAAAACACAATGTTTCAGGAAACTGGTTTTTTATTCATTTTGACCATAGACTTTGCATATAAACGTAGTTTTTGAGAGCGCTTTTCAGTAGGAAATAATAAGTTTTGAGTCTTGAAAATAACATATTTGGAATCAGCGATATGCACAGATAATTGTCGGAGGTTCTTATCTCAAAAATTATTAAAATGGAGATAAGACGTTTTGGAAATAAGCTCTTCAATTCTACTGTAGATTTTCAGTCAACTTTTTGTTTAAGTATTTTAGTTCTAAAAATTTCAAAAGTGGCAGGTTTTTACGAGAGTGGATCAAAAAATAAGTTTCACTCGTGAATAAAAAATTGATTATAGACACACATTATGTACGTTAGTGTAAAGCTACACCCTTTACACACATACTTATTTTATGTCCGTAAACACTTATTGGACTGTGAGAGCAATTTTTCGATAGTCGCTATAGTTTTGGCAGTTCCGATAGTTACCACTGACAAATTCTTTCCACTTTTGTGAAACCATTTCAGGACCACCATTTTCACAGTTTCATTGGTTTGGAATTGTTGTCCGTCAAGTTCGCTTGTCATTTTATCGAACTAGTCGTACCGGACGTGTATAGGCCTGACCATTTTTTTTTCGGTAAAATAACGAACGAAATTGTACGACAATGATTCGAAACCAATGAAACTGTAAAAATGATGGTCCTAAAATGGCTGCACAAAATTGGAGCGAATTCGTCAGTGGGGAGTATCGAAAAGTTGATCACAAGTTCCAATAAGTGATTACAAGCATTAAACAAACATGTGTATAAATTAATAAAGGGTGTACCTTTACACTAACATGCACATTGTATGTCTATAATATATTATTTTGTTATATTTTTATTCACGAGTAAACCTTATTTTTTGGTAACCCCTCATTATTTTATAAATTTAAAACTTTTAATTCTAGCGATTCCTTAAATTTTAAAAGTTCTAGACTTGATTATAAATATTTCATTAGTTTTAAAAGTTCTAAACCTATAGTTACAAAAATTCTAAAAATGTCAGACTTTCAATTCTAAAAATTCCATTAAGTTTCAAAACACCCGGACTTTATTTAGGATGTTTTAAAACAAATGGTAGCCATTTCTGGAAATGTTATCAAATTTTTAGAAGAAAAATAAAAACAGGTACTTACAGGAATTCGACACAGGTGTCTTTGGCTCCGGCATCACCTCGCCAGTTGACAGTGGCATTAGTGCGAGGATGACCAGCAAAGCTGAATGTGATGGATGACACATCCGAACAATGTTCCGCATGATCCGGAAGATCCACGAAACTTCCGAAAGGTGCACCACCCACTTCACTACGAACCACGAAACCATCGAAAGCTGGAGATCCATCTTCAACGCTAACAATCACTGCAAATAAACAAAAATAGATATTAAAATATGAGATCAATTATAAAATAAAGTACACAATGCAGAACTGTTAAGAATTGAAAACCGTCCTACAGTGGTCGTAGTAGTTTTATAATTATTCTAGTTCTAGCAAATGATCCGTCAAAAATGACGGATTTTGTTTATTATGTAATTCATCATTTTAACGCATGTTGCTATGCAACATTTGTTAGTTATTTATTGTTTTAACTAATGTTGTTTCGCAACATTTTTTAAAGGTATTTATTTTTTAACTCATATTGCTTTGCAATATTCGTTACTGTTAGACTATCCGTTTCGGTTTAATATTTTAATCATTTCAAATTCAAACAACACCATTGTGCTATTTGAAAATTAATTGTATATCACCTGACACAACAATGCAGAAATAGCGGTAGCTCGAATTTCATGTTAATTCAAAAATAACATTTATTAGTTGATTCATTTTTGCTTTTATTGTTTAGACTTTTAAATTTCTCATCACTGATAAAAGCAATGGCTTGGGCATGTCATGAGAATGAGAATCTGGGACACACATCCAGTAGACAAAAGTCCTAAAGAGAGGCCAAGAATCGGATGGCGAGCCCAGCTCTTCAAAGTCTGTGAGAAGATCTCTTTCAACAGCTGGGTCGAGCTGCGGCGGAGGAACGGACGAGATAACGGTCCGTGCTGCGTGGGCTTGCCCAACGCGACCCCGGCGGCCCGACGGGATAAACTGGCCCGAAAATGATGATAATGATGACTGATAAAAGCAGCACGGTTTTCTTTTGACTTCCCAGGCTTGTTGCACCTCCCCTGATGACAATGCCAAGTCGTCAAATATCTCATGGGTGCAACCTACCATTCTTCCGACTTTCAGTTTCGTACGCGATACGGTTCATTCGCAAAATTGAACCATGCACTATTAACAGTTAATTGTTACTTATATAATTGTCACGACATATTCATTATGCCCGACACATTTTTGGTGGAATTCCTGGGAGGAGCGTTGATTTTCTTCTGTTGGTTTTGAATAGGAGGATTTATGGTGCTCTGGATTGTGGTAATGCAGTGTTCTTACTTAAAACTGATGTATCATCTGCATTTGATACCGTTCCTAGGTCACAGGTTCTTAAGAACCTTATTGATTTGGGTGTTGATGAAAAAACTACTTTTCTTCTAGGTAATTATTTTGCTAATAGGTATAGTGAAATTAGAAGTGATGACTGCAGGTATCGTCATGTCTCAACCAGAGGTGTCATACAAGGAAGCAAACTTGCAATGCTGTTTTATAATGTTTTTATTTGTTCACTGGCTAAACTTCCACTGAAAGGCTAGCTTTTAACATATTTTGATGACAACATTATTGTTTCTGAGTATCCCATGTCTAATTATGATTCTATGTACAATTATATGCAAAACGATATGAAACTGTTACATGAATGGTATGGTCAGAGAGGGATGAGAATGAATGATGCAAAGACTCAAATGCTTAACATCGATCGGAAAGCGACTATATCCTCAATGAGAATCCTTGGAGTGTTTTTTGATTCTTCTTTTTCTTTTGGTGAACATCTAGAATTTCTGATAAGAAGATTAAGCTCTAAGATTTTTCTTCTCAAAAAGCTGAAGAGGATATTGACTTTTAATGAAAAAAAAATTGTATTTAATGCATATGTCCAATCGATCATATCGTTTCAAGCTCCAGTTTGGTGCTGTTATCATAAATTTAGAATGGCAAGACTTAGGGTTGCGTATAATAGATGTTTAAGGACCCTGTTTGGTCTTACTTTGTATCAGTCTATTTCTGGTTTTTGTGGTAGCCATAGGATTCCCACTCTTGATACGCTAATTTTGAATGTTAAGCTTAATGCATTAGGCACAGCCTTGAGAAATGATAAACATCCAATGCATTTTATGAAATTGTATCTCTTAGATCATATTGATACTAGGCATACCCGTTACTTTAAATTAGAGATAACATGCTCTCTTTCTTCTCGGGAGAAGTTGGGTTATCCATATGACTGTGTCGAAAGTTGGAACGAGCTCCCACTTAAATTAAGAAGGACCTTGTATAATTGTACCGATGTTAAATGCTTATCATCGTGTAAATATTTTGCTCTTGCTGTTAAAGAATTTGTAATTGATAAGCAAGTGTAGTTGTTGCAATTGGGTCATTTCATGATACTTATTTTATGATTCCAATTTTAGTGTTAGTGTTGTTCATTTTTTCTGTAATCGAATTTCGATAATTTTAATGTTTGTATTGTATTTTACTCTTTGCTAGTGCCATTATGACAAAATAAAATAAATAATAAATAAATAAATAAAATAAATAAATAAAATAATAAATATATACCGTCATATACGGATATGCTGTATTTAACTTCATACATAATGCAAATAAAATAAATTAATTTTTCATTTCTAGTTGTTTCGATTTATGCGAATTAACATTTATGCAATCTTTGATTAATTCAATATTTAATTTATGCGTGTTTTGAGTAATTCCATTTTTTATTTTTGCACGTTTCGATTTATGCAAATTTTGTTTAATGCGAATTTCGATTTATGCGAAATTAAATTTATTCGATTGTTGAGTAATTGGATATTTGATTTATGCGAGTTTTTGAGTAATTTCATTTTTGATTTACGCAAATTTCGTTTTATTTATGCGATTTTGTTCACATTGCGGTTATTGATTTATTCTTTTTGGGTTCATTGGATCATTTCTACTAATATATAAATGCGAAAGTCCGTCTGTATGTTTGTGACTCCACCACTAAAAAACTTCTGATCCGATTAACTCTATTATTTTTGACGTATCACGAGAGTGATACGTCATGGCCCACGCGCGATGGTTGAAAACAACATCAAGTGCGAGCACGAGTTTACACCCCAAACTCTGGATTTAATAAACTTTCGGTTAAACCCAAACTTTTTTATTCCCGTTTTAATTATTTAATTGTGAAACAACCGCGAGCGAAGCCGCGGGTACCTCTAGTACAGTATATTATCATAAACAACTATAAATGGAAGTATACGTTCAATTCCCAGCTCGCTCACTCAGAAAGTCAAAAATAAAGCTGATATAAAAAGTATGAAAACGTGAGAAATATGAAATAAACGTGTTTTCCTAAACAGTAAAATTAAACGGAACTTATAATTGGACTTCATTCTTTTGTTCACTGAATTTAAATGCCTTATGAATGAACCAAACAACACCATTGCCTATTAATTTTTAACGGATTTTCAAATCTTTCATTTTCATTAATTGTTCCGAACGATAAATGCAATGGTATGACATGGAACCTCGACTTTCAATAGACTAATAGACGTGAGGCGTGTCCGTAATTGAAGATTATTTTTGGATTTTCGCATAACATAATTTTTGCAGGAGTATTTGTATACAGAGTGAGTTTAAAGTGAGGTTCTATGGGAATAATCGAAAGACTATTGTAATGGAAATGTTGAGTTTAAATAATGCTACGCATCATTTAAAGATGCATAGCAATCAAACTAATTCCACTGTATAGTATCAGTGATTTGCAGCGAAGCCGTTGTAGCTGCATCACGTCTTTTAATCAATATTGTTAGATCAATTTATATTTCAGTCGGATTGTTGGAAAAAATGAAATAACAGTGAATTCTGACTAAATGGAGTACTACTGCCTACAACTTTCTAAATATTCACTTGGTAGCTACGACTCACAGTTTCCAATGTAACAAAGGTCAATGAAAATACCAGAGCCCTATCTATTATATTTCAAACTCAACACGTTCATTATAATAGCCTTTCTAGTACACTACGAACTAGATTATCCGAATGTGATGAACCAAGCCTATTTGGGATAAACCAAGCTCATATGGAATAAACCAAAATTCGGATCATCCGGAGTTATAATGTATAACATTATTTGGTATTAAAAATATAGTGTACAGTATAAGTTAAAAAAAAATGTGAACATTTAATGAACAATAAACTTACGTATGTCCAGTATCAACTTACAATTATTCGTTTGATAAATTATTTATAGTTATCTATAATGATTTTTCGAAAGTGTATCGATTTTTATATTGAAATGACATATTGCTCTATTTCCACTAGCTGTCCAATAAAAAATTATTATAAAAATATTCAATACGTTACCTATTGATTTGTTCCGACTAAGATGTTTGTCTGTTAAGTTTTTAGTTTTACGTGTTCGATTCTGATAGATTGTCTTGTAAAATAATACAAACATATTTTACCAAATTCGAATAAACCAGAATTTGGTATAAAATTGAGATCCGAATAATAAGAGGTTTTAACGTATTCCCATGGAACTATACTTAAAACTCACCCTGTATATTTTCTAGAACCCTACGCTTTTCACATTTTCTTTATAACGGTTCCCATTTCTAAACTAGTCAGTCCACGGTATTCAAAGACCCTGTATCGAGAGAGTCTGTGATGATAATAAGACCCAACGTTGCGTGGCTACTCGTAGTATATACTTTCCTCTGGCTCCATTCTTCGTTCATCTTTCGCAACGTTCCAAATGTTCCATGCATAGCCGTAAGTCATTGTATTGGAAAAGAAAAAGCTCCCCCTCCATCTCCCGTTCTCCATTGTAGTCTATGGCTACACTTTGGCTTGCGTATCAGCAGCTGCACAGTGGGCTCGTAAATAGCATTGGCTGTTATTATCGGGGATCGCGTGCGTTGCCCACAGGCTGGCGACCTGAACAGAAGCCTAGGCTTCACTCGAGTGGATATTGAACCCCGGAAAAGGATGAAGAGAAGCTCGAGCGCAACTGCCTCCCGTCACTAGGGTACAAAAAATCAATTTATAAAGCGCTCGATTGAGCCAAACTAAAGCCTTTTGGATTTGGTGAAGAGTTTATGGGTTTGTAACAGTTTCGAATCGATTGCGGTTGAGAAACTCTTTTTTAGACTTAGTCATGGCTCACTCCAACATGCAAAATAAAAGTAATACAAAAAGTACACGATTTTTCGTCTACGTTTTTCAACTATGTTGAACAAAAGTTAACATGAAAGGGTGACTATCGTATGATCTTTGGTTGCTATTGCAACGCAACCAGAGGTGAAAGACTAAGACCATAGCCAAATGAACTTTGTGCAAAAGTGTTTGCCAAGAATGGATTCACTAAACAATAATTTTCAAGTTTCTATTTCATGAAGTACTTAACGAAATTTTAATTTAAAATTAACCTATTTTTAACTCACACTGAAGTGGATTAGTTTGCAGCAGTTGACTAACAAAACAAGTATACATTGAACGATGCTTTTGAAGAATAGGCTTTATAAATTGTTTTGGGTGCAGGGAAAAAATGGCACGGGAAAAAATAGCACAGGAACCCTGATTCTTGGTGATTTTAATACTCCTTTTATTATTGATGCCAATCATCAAAACTAATTCTTTGATTTTAGTTATGGCAAGACTTGATTGTCACCCAACTATTTCCTTTCCTACCCGGTGTTCTGTAACCGAAGGTACTATTATTGATCAAATTTTGAAGCCAGATTCTATTCATCTTCTTTAATCTTAAGTCGGTCCCCACTTATCGCTTGGACCATGTTGTTATTTACTTTTCTATCGTTTTAGATTTCTACCTTATCTGTTTCAATCCATTTAATTCAATTCGTTATAAATACTAAGATGATGATTGGCCAGAAGTTCAGCGATTTATACTCAGCCAAACTCCCCTATGGAGTAATAAATTCTTTGATAATATTAACATTTTTTTAGAACTTGAATATAAAGATACTTTTGATTTTATGATCAATCATGGTTCGCTCTCATTTTGGCCATAAAAAGAAACCGGTTTCATAAAAAATAGTGAAATTTCCACTTCACTTTTTTAAACCATGAACTTAACCATGCTTTTTTACTATGTCAATCTTAACGTCATTCCCTTATTTAACAAAGATTATAGAATAAATTATTATTTTTTAAAATTTCAAATGTTGTCGACCTCGCCTGCCACCAACATACTTACGGCATTTCTAAGCATAAATCAGCTTTATGGCTACTCCTCTATACTTATAATTACATCAACACAAGCAGTGATTCTAATAAATACCACGCCACTATTGTACAAACAGATATCTCCAAAGCCTACGACACACTCTCACGCAATTCAGTTATTGTCAAATGCATTGAATACAGTATCTCACCATCAAACTTCAAGTCAACTATTTCACAGACCCTTATTTTCGTATTAAAGGCTATCTCGAGAGCATCGCTAGCTCCACTCGAGGGGTAGTGCAGGGTAGCTCCCTTTTATTTTTTTTTTTTTGTAGCCAACACCATCCATCAAATTAATACCTTTGGCCAACTTCTCTCTTATGTAGATGATAATCTCCTTCTCTACACTTACCCAATATTTGAAACTCAGATAACTCACTATCACATTAATAACGACTTTTCAAAAATTGCCGCCTGGGCTTCTCCTCATGGGCTTAAACTAAACTCCCTAAAAACCAACACGATCACTTTTAAAAATAATCAACTTACTCATAATGAACCCATTACGATCTTGGGTATTTCCTTTGATCAAAATCTCACATTTTCAAAAACAATAACTAAGCTGGTCAAACGATTAAATCGAAACATCTTTGTAGCAAAAAAATTGAAAAACCTTTTAACTTATAAAGAAAAAATTAAATTTATCAAAAATAAAATTGTTCTACAAATTGTTTATGAGATTGCCCTCTGGGACGATGCCTCCAAATTTTGCATTAAAACAATACAAATAGCCTTCAACAGAATCATTCTGTTGAAGAATGATTCTCGTGCCATTCTGTATTTAAATTAAACAGATATCGTTCTATGACCCAATTCTGTAGAACACGGTGCATTTTAACTATTGCCCAGCTTATGTTATATCATCACCTGCTTGACATTGCTCAAGTTGTTTGCAAAGAAAACCATCCTTACTATTTTCTAAAAAAATTGTCCAATTCTCAAATCTCTACCCGCTTTACTCAAATCGATACAAAACTCCCAGTAAAATTCTCCATAAAAATATCCCTATAACACAACACAAAGTTGGAATATCTTATCAACCTACATCAGAAAAATCCCATTCTTATGTGATAATTTCAACTGCGTTGAATCATGGTATCACTTTAGGAAACCATAGTACAATATACTACACACATTGTGGATCCTAAGTTAGCATTTTTTCCAATTTTGTTCTTTGACAGTTTGTAATTTGTTTTCTTTTTGTTTATTCTTATTTGTTGATTAACATACTATATAAATCTTTATAAATCTCTTTGTTCTAATTTGGAATGTAACATGAATAAATAAATAAATAAAATGAATAAAATCTTTCTTTGGAGAACAATACTGATTACAAAAAAGCCAAATCTATTTATAGAAAGCAGTTTGCTTATTCATTCATTATTTATTTATTTATTTATTTATTGTTATTATACGTTACAGACGAACCAAAAGCATACAAATGAAAGCATACAAAAGATGACAAACAAAAATTAAAACTTGGTACATAATTGGTACGATTAGATTCGTTAGATTTGTAGTTTAGATGCGTTTGGATTCGGCTAAAGAATTCAAACGCAATTATTTTTAAGAAAAAAATTTTCTTGAAAATAATTGAATAAATTGATGAATTTGAATTTTTGTGAAATCTGAAAATTCAACTTCTCACGTTTCTCTTATCCCTTGTAGTCAGCTATTACCCTTCTAGTGTCTACCATTAAATCCATTATATTATTTTTTTTTATTTATCCGACTAGACAATTTTTTTAAAATATAAAAGTGATCGTTTGTATGATACATGACTGATTGTGACAGTGGGCTTTAAAATGTGGGCGTTTGTTCCCAAAATTGGTAAAGGTCCTTCAAATATACAGTTTTTTTTTACAGTAAACGTAATGTCTCAGTATCTCGATGATGATTTATTATAATCGTGCTAAATAATTTCTGGATTATGATAAAGGGTTCAGTTCCTATGAGATATAATTAGACGAGTAGTAAATTACTGAACCGGGGGAAAATTTCTTTAAGAAATATGAGACAAATTTTCTCCCTGTATATTACACCAATAAGAATTGTTTGTTTGTTTCCAAAAAGATCACACAAAATAACTGTCATCAATATAATTCTTTCTTTCCCGGATGTCTTGACGTTGTGGGAATATTTACTAGTCGATGTGATAAACGATAATGATCTTTTTTATCAACGAATTCTCTAGACAATAACACAGAACCGTATCATTTTCGAACAAAAAACAAGCAAAAATAAATCAATGACAAACACGTTATAAATTATCTTTTTAACACTGTTTACAAGATAACTACCGTTACTTATTATAACCACTCATCCACAATTTTATTAGAAATAATTTCACCTAACGAATCCGTTTTTTTTTGTTAGTATCACTAACTTATTCCGAACTATTAATTTTGTTTATTTATTTATTTTATTTAATCTCGTGACCGAATTAAAAAAATTTAAAAATATTTTTTGTTCTTTTTACAACTTTTTATTACTATTATTTTTATTAATACTATTTCGAGGCGGAGAATAATCCTTCGCTGGCGGAGGTGAGAAGTACTGTAAAGTCCTTAAACCCGGCAAAGCCGCTGGCATCGATGAAATCCAGCCAGAGATGCTCAAAGCTTTGGGTGACGGAGGCTCGCATGGGTTGACAGGAGTTTTCAGAGTTGCCTGACAGGCTGGACTGGAAGGGCAAACTAGACTGGAAAACTGGAGTGTTAGTCCCAATCTTCAAGAAAGGTGACCAGAGAGCGTGTTGCAACTATCGGGGCGTCATTCTCCTCAGCCTCCCTGAGAAAGTCTATGCCAGCCTATGCCAAGATACTCCAGAGCAAACTGACTGAAGTTGTCGATTACCAGATTCAGGACGAGCAGTGTGGATTTCGTAGAGGTCGAGGAACAACCGACCAGCACTTTATCCTGCATCAGATTATCGAGAAAGCTTGGAAAATAGTCAAACCAGTCTACATTTTGTATGGAGATCTGAAGAAAGCCTACGACCTGAGGTGCTTTGTTCGACCTGTAATGTCGTATCAACTCCGCCCCCTTTTGATACGATGATATCAAAAACGATACGAAAGTGACAGTTTTACATGACTAGCATTGTGGGAAAGCTTGCACTT
>JAQIWH010003034.1:0-21641 GCA_034695005.1 Cryptops parisi | reverse complement strand
CAGCAAAAGTAGGCCCCTCTAAAATCGTAGGCCCATGCCAAATGGCATCACTGGCCTACCCTCTGCTCGGCCCTGTGTGAACCTAGCTCTCAGTTGACAAAGATGTTTTGTGTGACTATTCAATCTGAGTAACTTATTCGAAAAATATTGTTTTTTTCTTTTCTTCTTTTGGTCTCACTTGGGGGTTCCATTGGAAAAACCTCAAGAGATTCGGTTTAAGTTTTTTTTTTGCTCAATAGAAAAGAATTGAGCATTCCCATCATGCTAGCGGCTTCTTATGGAACACCAAACATGGCCGCCCACCTACTGAACGTATTGCACAACATTAACAAAACAAATTTTCGTGTTTTTCTCTTCCCCCACACTCTTTAAATTGAAATTTAATTTTTTTTTCTGATTTCTGTTTAAACATTATATCGTTTTTGTTATTACTTTTTTTTATTAATTTTTAAATACTGTATAAAAAAATATGGGACGGACGTAATAGATGGATCGAGGATTATTTTTTGGAGTAATAGGTATTCTGAAGATTCATGAATTCGGAATTAAAGCATTTACGATTGGAAGATTACTATGGATTTTTTGTTATCTTTATTATTTTCTCTTTACATAATGTTATTCGTGAGATCGTGATCGGATTTTGGAGTATTTTACAAAATCGCTCCGTTATTAAGAGTTTTTCGATTTTTTTTTTTTTTTGTAAAATAATGAATTTTATAAATGAAAAGTTTAAATGTTGTGTAACTCTATTGGCCGTAAAATTGAGGCCACTTTGCAGGTGGAATCATTTTTCGATCAATTTTATTTCGAATTGGTTTTTGATTATGATGTTAAAACTGTGCAGTTAACGTTATTTATAGCTTACGAAGCAATGTTATTTTTTTTCTTAAATAAAAATCACCTGTAATATAATTTTATATGTTGGTATTTGGTCCGTTATAGTATTATGTATAGTAAAGTACCACAGGATTGAAAATTTTTAATAAAACCTAAAACTGTGGTGTCGATTTAGTTATACACTACAAACTCGATTATCCGAACCTGATGATACCTAGCCTACTTCGGATAAACGAAAATTAGAATAATCCGGAATTTTAACGTATACACTCGGTTTGCTACCGAGTGTATACGCCAGCATAGGTACAAGTTAAATAAACGTGAACATTTAATGAACAATATGTACATAGGCGTGCGCACGGGGTGTGCAGCTGCACACTCTAATGTCAAAAAATATCGTAATATGGTCAAAAGTATCGTAATATAAAAAAAAATATCGTATTACTTTTTTAACTTTTATTATTTGTTTAACTTCATATCTTTACCATAAAATTTCAAAGACTCTGTCCATCCTCAATAAACTACTTTTGGAGTGGTCTGCTATCAGTGGCCAGGTGAAATACTTGATATGAAATATATCAATAAGAAAAATGTCGATATAAAAATATTGATACATAAAATATCGATATTTTAAGTATCGATAATTTGGCATGCACACCCAATGTTTTGAAGTTTGTCAACAAAGTATATACCGGGTGTCCCAGCCAAGGGTTTCCAATTTTATACTCGATAAGCTAATATAATGAAAATTCTGGGTTTTGGATTCAGTAGTATCTTGAGGGGGAGAGGGTAGCTTCACTACAGCAGGTTCACTGGATACAACTCTTGCTATGCAGCAGCATGGTGTTTTGTAATCACTATTATTGGATATTTTCTTTTTCGGTTACATTGTTGGAAATAAATTAAACGAATTTTGACTATATGGGTTGTTGCCTATAACTTTGTAAATATGACTTGATACCTACCACGCATTGTTTAACAATGCGATTTTTTGAAAAGTAATTTCAAGGTTAATGACAGTAGACCTTCGAAAGACTCTCCTCAAGATTCTATTATATCCAAAACTCAGAATTTTTATTATATTAGCTTTTCAAGTATAAAACTGGGGACCCTTGGCTGGGACACCCGATATAGTGACCAGCAGTTTTCATTCAGATGTGTTTCTGCATGTTTCGAAATTGTTGCTTGTTTGTTATTGCAGATGATTTTTAGTTAAAATGCAAACTATAAAAACAGCCATTTTAGTATAATAATTAGTGAAACTCGTTTTTCTGTTTAAGGACTAGTATATAAATTTCAAACATTTTGCGTTACAAATACAGTGACAGGATTACCTCAGTTTGATAATATTGAATGAAAGTTGTTTTTGTTTTTTAAATTTCAGATACTGCAGGAACATTGTTTTAGTAATGAAAAGACTAGGAAAGATGTGAACTTTGATAAACCACTGTGAAATTCTGTAAATAACTATCAATTAGGTAAGGCAACTTTATTTATTCATTTTGTTACTAGAAGTAAAACCCGTGGTAACCACGTGGAGTGGAAATAAACCCCGTGTTCAGACTTATTCTACTTTGCAACACTCGTTCATTGTTTAGACTCCTGTTGCTTCGCAATATTTGTTGTCTTATAAACGCAAAGAGTTCCAGATAGACAGATCTAGATGAACTTATACTTTTCATCAGCGTCAAGTTTTCAAGTTTTTCATGAAACTTTTGCTTCGGCAAAAAATGAACTGTCTTTATTAGCGAATAGTTTTGGAAAGAGAGAGAGAGTTGTTTTATTTTTTGTTAAATCCCAGTTGCATCACGTGACTGGTTGGCCTCGCGTCTATAACAACCAGAAAAATTGGACACTGGTCAACTCGTCGTCCACTTTAATGGCTCGAGCCGAATGACCTCACTAATCGCTTATTAACTCAACGAGAAGCTTTTATAACAAACATGTATTTTGAGGAGAAAAAAAACAACAACAACTAAAAATGCAACCATTAAACATTGACCGTGATAAACAAATACTAAAAAAAAAAAAAATCCAGAAGCTAAAAGCAGGAATGAATGAGATTTAAAAAAAAAGAAGACTAGGAAAAAAAAATAATGTGTCAAATTCTTCGACCTTAAGATAGTCGCGTGCCTTGGTTGGCACTCGAGTAGCAAATAAAAAGAATGCCAAGCCCATCATTATCTAAGTCCCACGCACTGAACAAGCAGCCACGTGCCACTTTCAAGGTAGCAAGTACAAGTAGCTAGAGTACTAGTTGCAGCAGTAGCAGATTGTAGTATGTAATTAGTAGTTGTGATGATGATAGTATTGTTAGTAAGGTTAGTGTATATAGTAAGCGAGTCTTAGAATAGAATGTTGGTAGGCGTAAACCGTGAGAAATAATATCACTAGTTAAGTGCAGTATAGATAGGCAACACTACTTTTTTTCATGGCTTACTAGCAAAATAGGAAGTCATTGCAGGAACGCCTACCCTGAAGCAACCCTTTACAGGTGCATTTACCGCCATCAATCGGCAAAATCGTGCAACTGCTCCTTTTGGTTTTTACTAACAAGGTTAAATTATTATAATAAATGTTATATTTTTTATATTATGAAAAGTTAATGCACTGGCTAGTATGCAGTTAATGATGTATGTTTAAATAACTCGGAGAAAAAAATGCTACGTTACTAACTGCACTCACTAACCTTACAACTTATCTTACAATGTCGATCAAACTTAGAAGATAGGCTTTAGAATATATTAGATTTTTGTGTAGTAAACTTGCTATTGGTGACTAACTGAATTTTTGTTAATAATGACGGGGAAAACATTGTTATAATTTAAGTTCATCTCTGTAGTTATGTTTAGATTTGTGCTGTTATTGTTATAATTTTACTTACAGTTCACATTCATGTTGTTATGGCAACATACAAAATTGAAAAGAAATATTTGAACTATTGTAAACTTTTGTGTGAACTATTTGTAAACTTTTCATATTAGCTTCATTTGTGAGTGAATTCGTGATTGATCGAGAATTGAAAGTGTACTGCCATTTACAGTCGTTCATGAAAATATACTGTATAATAGTCTAAATACGCATAAAACGAGAATCGCAGAAGTCCATCGCATATATCAAAAACCGCACAAGTCCAATGTAAAAAAAACTCATATATAAATAAATAAATCAAATCTGCGGAAATCAAAAATGAAATTACTCAAAACTCGCATGAATCCAATACCGAATTACTCAACGGCGAATCAAAATTCGCATGAATCGAATCGTACAGGAAGAAAGAATTAATTCTTTGCGTTATGTATTTACATACAGTATATGTATGTAATATATATGAATGCAATATGACCGTATATAAACAGGATGCCTAAGAAGTATTTTGATTCTACTTGTTGTTATATACAGAATATGATACTTTCCTGTTATAGCTGGGGCGAGTCTGATGTTGATATTTGCTTTGTACTTGATTTATTTTGTATGGGTTTATTTTGCAGGTTAGGTTTCGGAAAAACAAACAAACGTATCAAATGTATGACATTGTTTTGTTTTCTTAATCTAATCTGCAAAATAAACCCATAAAACAGTACAAGCAAATAGCAACTCAGACTCGACCCGGCTATAACAGGAAAGTACCCAGAATATTAATAATATGCCAAAATTATGTATTTGTTATCATTTATAACGGTTAAACTTAATTCATAGAATACAGGCATTCGGATTTAGGCAATACATGTATATGAAATTGACATGCAATAGTTACGTTAAGCAGGAATTGAGGTTAAATTTACAGCGAGACATAAATGACTTTTACTTTGCGAAAAGCGGCTAGGCATTCTGCAGAATGCCTGGATTCCATATACTGTATTGCTGGTAACAAATCTGTTCAGTATTCTTTTTTGTGTCTGTTTACTAATACAAGATTATAAAAAAAAAAATATTTATTGAAAAATTATTGATTTTTTTGTTCCAAAGGCTGATAAGAACTGGGATATATATCTCAGTTGTTAAAAATCTAGTTTTTCTTAGAAAAGTATATTGTTTAGTTAAAGGTTACATGGCATTAACTTGTAAAAATTGTTATAATCAACATCTAGTAGTACTTGGAAATTCAATGCTTTCAGCCATAGTATTGAAAAAGAATGCATGATTATAATGTACACAGGCGAAACACAATACTATATTTTAGAGTTGTAAAAAAACCTTTTAAATGAGACATTGATCGATGTTAATCGTGTGAATCGACCAAATCTAATCGTTAAACTCAATGATTATTTTCTTTCCTCCTTCCTTGGACTCTCTTTCTTTTTCTTTTTCAAAATTTTTACCGGTAGTTTCTTTAAAGACCATTTCAATTTTAATTTAATAATTTAATAGTCATTAGGGCAACCTAAATTATCGATTGGGAATTAAACCACATTTTTATTAATATTAACAAAAAAAAATAATCTGTTGTTGAGATGTTTATCTGTGGGACAAAAATCTTTGTTTCAATTTCAATTTTTTTTAAGTCTTTCGAGAGGCAGGCACGAAAAAAGGAAAATTAAAATTAAAGTGGACTGATAGGGTTAACGCGATGACAAAATAAAAATTGGCCATTTTTGTTATTTTTTTAATTTTTTACTGCTGTTGCTGATAGGTAATGACAATAATAAAGTAAGGTAGTTCAACACTAATGATCAAGCGCTGCCAGAAGCAGTTTTTTTGCTCGTGTTTTTGAAAGGGTTAAAGTCAACGGCTACTGGAAATTGTCAAGGTTTAGAATTGGAAAACGAACAACACGAGTTTAGAAAAGTTTTTTTTTAATACAGGTGAACTCGTCAAAAATCAATGGTATCAGAAGAATATTCGATTAAAATTCAACAATTATATAAGGTAGTTAAGGCATTTTCTAGTTTACATTATTGAACTTGATAATAATAAAAAATGAAGTGAAGTAGCAGCCTTGAAACGGTGCAAAAGTTTCTCAAATTGCAAACTAATTTGATTTTTTATTTGTATTTATTTTTACGAATGGCTTTCAATTAATCCTTCAGATACCGTTTTTTTTTGTTTTACAAATTTTAAATTACTCAACATGAATAAGTGGTCGCTGTTTAATATTCATAATCGGTTATAAATTTCAATCAATCGAAAAACCCATTGTTTGAAGTTTTTTTTTTTAAATTCAATGACGTTTGTGTAATGTTTAAACGTGTAGAAGTTTTATTTTTTTTTAAAAATAGAATAAAAAAGAATTAAAAACTTGTTTAGAATCAATTCATCATCATCGAAAATATAATTTTTCTAGCGGAGTCTTAACGTGATGCTGTTAATTAATAAGCCATTTGTCACTAATTAATAACCAAAATTAAAAAAATAAGCAATTTTTGACGGTATTCCAGTAACTTAGTTCGGTGGTACTCAAAATGCAACAACCGGATATTAACCTAGCAAAATACTATATTGGATAATTGATTCAGATGTGTAATCTTATTTGCTTTCTATATTTATTATTATTATTATAGGATGTTTCAATACCTCGTTACAAACTTTTATGGCGTGTAGGGTGGTCCGAAAGGAGCAACTTTTTTCGATTCGAAAGGTTCCGAAAAATAATTGTGTCATGTAATACAGATGCCCAAAATGCTACTTGTATTCATGTATGGTGAGCTCCACTGCAATGCACGCGTGTTGTGTTGGTGGGTAGCAAACCTTGGAATCTCATCACAATACAAGCAGCATTTCGGGCGTCTGCATCACGTGACACGGTTTTTACCGAAACGTTTCGTATGGGAAAATATTGCTTTTTTTGGGACTTAGAAGTTTATAAATGAAGTTCTGAAACATCCTGTACAGAAACGAAATGACCACGAAAATATAAGATACTCGAATTTTAACTGGTATTATATTAGATGTTCCCATACTACAAGTTCGTTACAGAAACTTATTGTATGGAACAACAGTATTAGTTTGTTATTTATAGGAACAAAGTTTCTTCCGGCTATCAAAATCCGGTTCCTAAATAAGCATCCATCATTTAATCGAAATTAACAAAAAAGCTGTAGCTTTTTATCGATTCTTTATCGAGCTAGAAATCGATTTTTATAAGAATGTCATCCAATTATAAGAATATATAGAATACTGATATTGATTCTGGAGTATACAAGGTGGGCCAAAACTCACTACTCATTGTCACAGCTTATTAGGACTCGTATCAGCAAACATGTTCATAACATGATTGAACAATATCCAATATCCAACTAATAGCATAACGTCAATTAGCAGAAGTTTGATTGGATAGCGATGCACTCTATTGCTTATATTACAATCAGATACATATAGTCAACGTTGCGTTTGGAATGACATGGGATAGTGACTTTTGACTCACCCTGTACGTCGATATAGTTCTGTAAAATAATAGTGACAAAATTGTATAACTCTCTGAAAATCAGTAGATTGGTGTCACACTAAACAAACTTCATCCTTTTGTTGATTCACTATAGGCCATTGTATTTGTTCTGTATAGACCTAGTTCGATTTATTAATCTTTTTCTTTCATTATTTCTGACAAATAGGTCATTTCTCTCTCAGTACCAGGAACAATTCCTTTTTGCTGTATTTCTTTCACCAAAGAAAAAATGTACATACACAATATAAATCATAAATTATTGAATTATATGTCCGAACTAATTTTCCTTTACCCGATAGGTCAGTGGAAGAAGTAGGAAAAAAAAACAACCAATAACGAGACTATAGTTTTAAAATCCAGTAGTGAAGGTTATCACGAACATTGGTTGTTTATGGGTTGGGCAGATGGAAAGGACTTTTCATTCAAAATACAAACGACTACTTGACACGTGCACGAGATGTCTCTTTTCTGATTTTTTGTTTGTTTTGTTTTAAGAGTGTGATTGGAAAAAGTCGCCATCAAGGTGAAGACAGACCATTGGTCAGTGATTTGTTGACCTATATACGCAACTAAAGGGTTGAAAATATATAGATATGTATAAAATAACATAAAAATGAAGTAGCAAATGGTTGTAATGTAATGTTTGGCTGATAACGATATTTAGCTGTTTTTTGTTTTTTTTTAAATATATGTATTGTACGTATATTGAATTGAAATGTAAATTTTCCTTGGAAGCGAAAGTGCCTCATGGCGTGTCACGCAAATGGATGCTCTAATGAGTGATTAGGAATCGATAAGAATCTATTTTGTCTGTGTGTGTGTGTGGGGGGGGGAGGTAATCAACATTTATCGAGGACTGTATTCTGATGGACATGGTTTAAGGAAGGTCAGTTTTATATATAAAAAAAAAGAGAATTAAATTGACCAACGAGCAGGTCTTAATATTTCGTTATCATCAATCAACAAACATAAAATACAGTATAACGACATTGAATACTTTCCTTCATGATTATTATGTTTTCATATTTTTTGTTTTTTACATAAAGAAAGAAATTTTTGTTTTGATTTACCAAATGATCACTGTCACTCGTAATTTTTTTGGTTTGGCAAGTCGAGCGATTTGTGAACCACTGTGATGTTAGCTTGTTGCCCGACCAATGGAAACTGGCTGAAAAAAAGTTGACTTTACAGCTGTTCACAGTGTTTGAATTGCCACCAAAAATTGCCCGTGTCAGTGGAACTTATGTGATGTTAAATCTTAAAATTTAAATCGTTAATAGATACTGACACGCAATTTCAGGCATTGCAACTCGAGCAATTTGTGTGGAAAGCTAATTTTTGCTGAATATTATTTAATTTTTAAAATAAAAATCATGACGGTTTTTTTTTTATACATATTACATAGTTTCAATGTCTAACTCTTTCTTATTCTTCGGTTTTGGTTCTATAATTTTTTTCGCATTTCCATAAAAGTACATCACATATTATACTACGTATGTGTATTATACAGGGTGAGTCAAACTTCTGTTCCGTGGGAATGCTCGAAAGGTGGACAAAACTGTGGACAGAACTTGGTTTCTCGCCAACCAGTTTTCATTAGTTGAGCAAGAAGCTGACGTCACAGCTGTCCACAAACTGCTCTAATGGCCTCATCAAAAATTGGGTTTCAGGAAGCCTTTAGATTTAGAGGTCTCTGATAACGCGTTACCTCAATGATTCGAAACAATGTGTTTCAACAATGTTCCTCGTGCTTCCAATTGGTAATGTTATGGTACCCTCCTATCTTATGATTCTTATGATCTTTAAACATGAAGTTTTTGGATAGTCGTTTAAATGGCCAATCGTTAGCCAAATGATCGAAACTAATTAACGAATTGGAATTGAAAAATGGTGTTCATTAACGGTAGATGATTTACGAACGTTTTATTGCCCTTTCAATTTTATTTGGTTTTTTTCTCTATTTTACTAAGAATTCCGTTATATAAAAGTTTAGTTTTTTTTTTTTTGAGAACGTGAAAACTGTTTTCTAATTTTTTTATTGATTAAAAGAAAAAAAGTTAGTAATTGGCCATTAATACACACGTTAAGCTTTTTAAAACCTAACGGTATATATTATATAAAAAAAAAAGTGGAGAGATTTAACTTCCTATTGAAAGAAGAGAATGCTGGGAGTTGAGATTGAAATGCAAGGTGCAAATGAATATGATGCACCTGCTGCTGCACGTATTTCCAGGTGCTTGTTTTCTCTCCATTTCTTATTTTCTCTGTTTTATATAAGCGTCTGTAGAATATTATTATAATAATTTTTTTTTTCATATCTGTCTAAAGAAAATTTTGGTTTTTGTAAAAAAAAAAAATAAAAAATCCTAATCGATGGTAGGACCCCCTCTTTGCGGAACCAAACAAAACCGTTTTTCTCCAAGATAAGTTGAACGGTATTTTATCAGTAATGTTAGTTTTAGGTTCTTCTTCAATAGCACTTATCAGTAACAAAGTTTACGAGTCGGTGAGCTTCACTTTGACAAATCACTGTCACGCTAATCTATAAAAAGTTAATTTGGCGGCGGTGGTGTGTTTTTGGAAGGAAGAAACGCCATTCACCTTGAAGAAAATGACATGACAACACAGACAGTCAGACGGGGATCTGTGTCACCAGGTGGAGATCCCGGTTTTCTCTGGATTTCTTGTCACATAGTGTTGTTTTTTTTTCTCCTTCTATTTCGTCAAGTTGAAAATTGGATAAGAAATGTAGTGATATTTTTCATAACAAGGGTATGGTTTTTCACCTGTTTTAAAGAGGGGTAGCGACGCGGTTTTTTTCTCTTTAATTCCACCTGTTCACTTATATCTACAATTTTTTTTTTTAAAACAGGTGAACAACAAGGTGACGATTCGAAAAACTGCCCATCTCAAATTACACCGGGAAGTGATTTTTAATCCCCCTGTAATTTTTTTTTTTAGAGAGTAGATTTTTTATGAGGTCTTTTTTTTTTTGTGGTGGTTAGTTTTTTCTCGTCACTTTGTCTTTGACACACACACAAAATTTTTTTATAGGGGTAATAGAGGGATAAGAAATAGGTAAGAACAAAAAAAGGGTCTCTCCACTTTATGAAAGATTACATTTCTCCTCCTACCCTAAAGGAAGTTGCGTAATAACAGGTGCAATGAGACCCTTCTCTTTTAAGTGCTCCAATTTTATTCAGTGGGTGATTATTTTAATTTTTTTCTTCTTATACCCCCAATTTTTTATATACGAAGTGGTGGTGGAATAATTTTCATTCGTAATGAATTGGTGAGCAACTAATCTTTGACAGCAACAAGAAAAATACGACGTAGTTGTTGATTAACAATGCGGAAACGAAGCATTATATTACAAAACTAATCGAAAGGTTATTTATAAAGTACAAATGATTTTACTTATGTATGTATACCGTACAAAACATACATATGTTACCGACAGTGTATAAAATCCAGAAATTTTATACAACGCCTAGCCTTTTTTTGACAAAGTATGAAATCAGCGTTGAAATAGTTACGCTATGCAAAATTTAAAGTTATGTTTATATTTAAGTGTAAATTTAGGCTCAAGTTGTTTTTTTTAGAGGAACTGTTAACAAACCTAAATAGTTGTAGACAAGACGTTATTTATGCTTTATCAAACGAGAATAGGCATTGTATAGAATGCCTAGGATTTTATACATTACCAGAAACTTACGAGATTCTGCAGGTGCGTGGGCATTAAATTTTAGTGTTGAAATCGTTGTTAATCTTAATATTTTAATCCTATTGTATACAGTATACACGGTGTCATCATTTATACGCTTTATATTAGCTTCACTTGTGGATTGTGAGTGAGTTTGTGAGTTAGCTGGGAATTAAACGTATACTGGCATCTAAAGACGTTTATGATAATACGCTGCAGCAGAGTCCAGTGAACCATGAATCGCATAAATGAGAACCGCATAAGTCCAATGTAACAAAAAATAACACAACTCGAATAAAAAATTGCAGAAATTGATAATGGAATTATTCGAAACTCGCCTAAACCAAATATCACATTACCCGAAGATTACGTTAATCTAGATTCGCATTAATTAAAATTTGCAGAAATTTAAAATGGAATTACTTAAAACCCACATAAATCGAATATCGAATCACTCAAAGATCGCATAAATTTAAATTTGCATAAAACGAAACTAAGTATATATAAATTTTATCCTTAAAAAGCATTCTTAATGTTCTTGTTTATATATTAAAACAATTTTTGGTTGTAAAATTTACAAGTTTGTAAAAACTGCATCTCTCCTGTTGCTAAATTTCTTGCCCACAAACAATTCATCGATTGGTTCGGAAACACTAGAATCCCGGATGTAGTTTATGTTTTACGAACCATTTGGAAAATTGATAGCCAACACACTTTTTTATAAATATTTTTTATAAGAAGGAGGTATTTGTCTCGATATTTTATAGCTAACACTTTGCTGTGATTTTCTCTTATTTTTTTTTTAATGTCGTTAAAATTTTGAGGTCAGGTTTAGAAGAAAAATGACAGGGAAAGAGATGTATACCCACCACGTCTATAATTTTTTCGTGTGTCTCTTTTTGTAACGTTATCATTATCTTTTTGTGATGGAATACTACCTCAATGAAAACTATACATCGACCGACATCTCTTATAATAGCTTTCTCATCAAATTCAATAGTTAACCTCTCCACATCTTCGTTTTTATTTAATCAAAGTGTATTACGAAAATCAATTTACACTTTGTTGGGGGGTATTTGGAACGAAATACTTTGGATCGATGATTTAGTAAGTGTCGATTTTTGTGGCAAATATTTCTACACTACTAGACCTATTATTAAAGGTTATATAGGGGTTCGGTGTTCAAACCAATTAGGTTTTAACTCGTTGTTGTTGTCATTTGTTTGTTTCTTTTTTTTTGTTGACATTCTTCGTCGTATGTTTTCATTATTTTTTATCACCGTCATCGACACCTGCGACAAACAACATTTAATATTTCCTACTTTGTAGGCAACGATTTAATGAAAATCCAACTGGTTATTTCAACAACAACAGCAACGTCCCGCTGTGATCAACCAGTTTCTCTCACATAAACACCACACCTCGCGCTTTGGATTAAACTTTTTTACTGCTGACACTTTTCTTAACACTTCTTTTTTTTTCATATGTGTATATATGTATAAATTCAAGAAAAACATGAAAAAAAAAGAATAAGTTCCATGTTGAGTTGATTAACTCATAATTGGCTTTACTATTGGTAGTGTACACCTGTTTATCAATGAAATTTTGTGTCATCGACGATAGTAAGGATTGAACTCAATAGACTCACTAGCCTTCGTGTTTTGTTACAAAAAAAAGTGTGATACAGTAAAGTTTTGATTATGCGACCTAATTGGACTTACAAGCAATCGGTTAATCGAATTGTTCAACGAGACGGAAGATTTATGGTAAATAAAATAAAAATCGAGAGTTAATCTATAATTTTCGGGCTTCGGGCAATATAATGATAAGCCAAATTTTTTTCGAAATTGATCCGTTTTTTGGTGAGCAGCTCCATAGAGCAACAAGGTTTATTCTCTATAACTATATTATGCTGTCATTTTCTGGAGAATTCAAGAAGTGGTATAGTAACTAGCTAGAAACAGTATTGGGGAAACAGTTTGATTTAAAAATCATCTTACGGATGATCTTAATTTTAAAGAACAATGTATCAAGTTTGATAGAATATTGTTTAAGCACGTTAACCTTGTTCATTGATGTGTTACTCTTGTTTTGTTTTTATTTGTCTGTAATGGACCCATGGTCCGCAATAAAGATGATAATAATAATAAAATGTCATTTTTGGAAAAAGTGTGGCTTATCATTATATTGCGGACCCCTTAGCGCCCTTCAATTTATTTATTTACTTACACTAACAAGACAATGTTTTTGGTAGTGTTATGTTTCTTTAGTTCTTTGCAAGTCATCAATGTGTGTGGAAATATTTTTGTTCTTGTTCATTTTTTTGGACATCTTATAACAAGGGTAACAATTTTTTTTTTAATTAATTTTTAATTTTGTCAACAAATACTGTATATAAATTCTATGAGTGGACGAGATAAAAGTACAGTAGAACATTCTACAAAGGTGTTTGCTTGGGATGTACTACTTTTCAATCTGTTATTATAACTTCGTGATCTTGATGGTATGTAAAACTTAACTGCACTCAAACGGTGTGGGAAATATGGAAAAATTTTGAACGGCTATACTATATTTTTGAACGATTATAACGATTGTTTCCGCGTTGTTTTTTTTTTTGACTTTTTCTTGAACTCGCGTTAGCTCACTTAAGTTCGCGGCGCAGCATGGAACTTCTGCTGTATACAGTGCTGAATGCAGCATTTTCGCTCTTTCGCTTTTGCACTACACTTCGCAGGATAGCGGACACTTTCAACACTTTATGTGATGTTAAGTGTTACTCTTTTTGTTCGATCCCCCTTTTTTTTGTGTATGCATTTACTCGATCTCAGTCAGATTGTTGATGAGAAATAAAAAATAAATAAAGTAATTCTCCCATTTGTTACACCAATTGTCTCATTGTTGTTATTTACACATAGTTACGTCATTGTTTATTAATTAAGTCGATCGAACGATCCATTGAAAAACTGGTATATCCCACGCAAACACCTTATATAACGAGCTAGTCCTACAACGAGATTTTATATATGTAACGATTTTGAGAGAAAATTGCTCACGATATAACGAGTCAAACTCCGATAACGAGAACCGGTCAGTGACGTAATAACTTTATGAAATTACTTTTTCTTTAATAAGCTTGCCGTTTTTCATTTCTTAAGTAGGTTTCATCCAAGTCAATTTTTTGTGGTTGGATTTTATAATACGATTCAAATTACAAAAAATATTGAGAAAAAATCAAACAAGATTTCAAAATTATTACATTATAAATTATTACACCTCTTTTAGCTGGCATTCGAACGACTCAAAGTTTTATTAAAATGGGTTGTTTTTTGTTGTTGTACTATCACTGTTTGAATTGACTTGAACGTTATAACACTTTACACGGTATTTCCATAACATGCTTCAATTTGCATTTCTTTTTGAAATTCGTCGAATACTCGTATCTTTCAATAAACGCGGAAGATTGCTTGTTAGAGCTCGTTTTCCTTCCGTAATTGGATTGAGTTTAGCGTTTTCCACACGAAATTGTTATTCAGCTTTTTCGCTTAATAAGCGTTTTCAGCCTCTATTAGCCATGTCGGACGACTTGATCATTCCTTAATAATCCATTTAATCAACGCCTTAATACGCCTCTTGGTATATCATTGAACGAGATGGTTTCGAACACGCATAGGAAATTGAACTTCTTCTTCTCACAATCGCCATCTTGAGTCAAAGTTTTCATTATAACCGTGATCGTATTTCATGGCTACTGTGTTATTTGCTGACTTTCATCATTTCTTTTCTCTTATTTTTTTTCGTTTGGTTTTTGAAAAATACATTAGAGTGAATTTTTTTTATTTTATTTTGCATTATTTGGCCCTTTGGCGACCACTCCTTCGTTTTTGTTTTTTTCGTGTAGTGTTGTTTTCAACGTTTAACTACCGTTTGACAAGTTTTCTTCTTGGTTCAACTGAAAAATCCTTGGGTAATTGGTTTTTTATTGTCTATCGGGAAATTATCAATGCATGATTGAAATTTGTCAGGTTTTTTTTCCTTTTTGGTTTTGTTTGTTTTTTTTTTTTTTTTCAAATTTCTATTACTTAGGCTTTAATCACACGCACACGATCCATAACGAGAGTGTGAAAGTTTTTGATTTTATCGACTCACTGGTTATAAAGAGAATTTTTTTACAGTACAACGAAATGTTTTTCGAATTCATGGCTTTAGTATACAAATTGCACAAGGTGTTGGCGAAGATCATTTATCATCGAAAATCATTAATTTGATAATCGTTTAAAATCATATGTTATTAACTTAATATTGTGTAACGTTTCACAGTTTCTTTGAAAACTGTTTAAAATGAACGGTACTTGTGTGTCAACCAACAACCACTGGTATGATATGAGAAAGCCACACGTCTATGAGTATAGATACTAGTTTAGGTTAGTTAAAACAAACAGAAACGCATTATTTTTACGATTAATGATATAATTGGTTATGGTTGGTTTTATCATACGTTTTTGTTTGTCTTAACTAATTTAAGCTCGAACTCACTATAAAAATGTGGCGCTTTCATACGAGTGACTGTTGATTAATACACAAATATCGAATCAACTACTGTACTATATTTTATAACGAGGTTGATATCAATGTAAGAGCGAGGTTTATATCAATTTAAGAACAACAGGGAATGCACAAATTATAAAGTAGTATATACAGACATAGCACAAATTGTACGCCTACAGGATATACGGTACTGGAGGTGAAAAATCACTTTTTGAAAATCTAATCATCTTACTTACTATTTGACAAAGCTGAACACGACATTATGAATATTCTTTAAAATTACAATTGAAGGGCTCCGGGCAATATAGTTATAAGCCACACTTTTTCTCCAAAAAAATGACATTTCTACATCAAATTGTTCCTCAATACTGTTACTAATGGCTTGTTACTTTGCCATTTCCTGGAAAATGACAACGTAATATAGAGAATTACTTTGTTGCTTAGTATGGTACTCTATGGAGTTTCTCACCTGAAAAACGGTTCTTCTAAACAATTTTAAAAGTGTGATTTATCATTCTATTGGCCGAAGCACTTCAATTCTATATTATTTAGCAAAGTTAGGAGGATGGTGTCTTTGCAAACATTGACACTCGAGACTTGACTTGACCAACAATGATGGTGACCATACAATGAGGGTGACTAAAGGATAATAACCATTTTATCGAGGTATATGATGTTTCTTCTTCTCGAACGTTATATAACGTCATCCGACGATTAGATTTAATAGCCAGTGCTTATCTCGTCACGTGACTCTCACTCCTTCATCTTCTCTTTCTCCTCAGTCGAAGGGGTATCATCATCAACATCATCTTCGGCCCTTCGGCTCCCGAATCCGAATTGGTTTTTGGATCTCGGCAAAAAAAAAAATTGGAAAATGAAAACAAAAACCAAAGGGGGTTTAGTTTGACAAATATCCGGAGAGAGTTTTTCCTTCTAGGAGTCGCCTCGAGAGTTGGACGTGAAGAGTAAAGAGCACGTGATGGCGATAAGGGGCATTTTCCCTCGGAGTAAAGGGCGTCTTCGCTGTCCATCTTTTGTCAACACAAAAAAGGGGGAGTTGAAATTTTTTGGGTTTGGAAGGGAGGGGGTCCGCCTACGCCCCTTTCCTTAAGGGGGAGCGATTGCCACCGATGCAGCGATTAACACCTACGGAGACGCATCGAAGGCAGTAATTTTTCATCATCTGTCAACTGGTTGTGAAGGAAAACAATCTGCACATTAGAACCCGATGACTGGTGATGGAATAGTCAATGGTTTCTTCCGCCTACGTTTGTCTCATCATCATCTAAGATAGGTTACTTTTCTTCTTTTTTTTTAATTATTATGATTATTCTTCTCTTCGTGTGGTCACTTTTGCTCGTGGCGTAGCATGCTTTTCTCGCTTTTATCTCGACAAGAAGACAAGTTGATATTTAAAGAGAGAAGAAAAAAATTGAGATACCTAGGCGGAATGCTGATGCTCGGCGTTTGCAAACATTGCCATTGCCGATTATTATCAGATTAGAACGTTGACTAGGGGAGCATGTCAAAACAGTAGGGGTTTTGTTTATGAAAGAGTTTGGGGGTAATTTTTTGGGTGATATGTAGTGGTTGTTTTTTTTTATATAGAAATGTAGGCTAAATGAAGTAGGCCTGTGGGTCATGTTCAAAAATTGGTCAATTCCGGATTTAATACAAGTTGCGGTGTGCGTTTGATTGATCAAAGATGTCTTCTTCTAAAGTGCTTAAGTGATATATCACAGTGTAAATATTTTCGTTGAAATATTCTGAATCGCATGTAATGTTTGCTTTTCAAGGAAATGTATATTAATTTAAGTAGAATTTATGATAGCATTATGTAGCTGACTAAATATACATATTGAAATTTTAAGTTTATTTCATTTCTATGGAAACGGTAAAATGATGAACGGTTGCCAGTGGCTGACCTATACAACAAATAATGTAGGCTACATGTTATGAATGTACAAAGCACACTGTGAATAAGTATTACACTTTGTACTGTATAAAAAGCAAGTTTGTGTGTCTGTCTCTCTGGCCTTAGCAAGAATGTCTCCACTGACAACAAGTGAAACCAGATGAATGTTGCGAAGCAACACGAGTCTAAAGAACAAAAATCTAAATACGGGGTTTAACTTGTTTGGCCTGACCATTGACCTGGCGTAACATACGCCAGCTAGCGATTTTGTGGATTTCAGTGTTTACCCTGGTTGCTATAGTAAAGCTGCGTGGATTTAGAAGGTGGAGTTTACCTTAGAGAATTATATATATAAACATTATAGACTTTCCTTTGTATGTGCGTGTGGAGGTTTGTATGAAATGCTTTGAAGCCACGGGTTTATCATAACAACATGAGTGAAAACAATGATATCCACGGGGAAAGCAGGCGAAGGCAACATGAGTTAAAACAATCAACGCCTACTGCGTAATGAAAAAATGGTTTTTCATCATTGTTGACGGGAATTACAGCTAGTTTCCGGGTAAAATCATCCACATCGCCATTTGAAGAAAGTCTCAATCAAGCATGAAAAACGTTGGGTTCTTGAAAGTAATGGAGCTGACTTCTTTGCGGATGTTGAATAGTATTGCACAATATTTCATTGGTTTTTTGTTTTCCGTTTTGTTTGAGTTGAGACAGTTTATCGGACACACTATTGTTATTGGAGATTTTATTTTCCCGATATTTTTACTTTCAACGTAGAGAGGCTTCGTATTCGTTATTAAGATTTGGCTTTATATCTCTTAAACTGGAAATTGTTTAGAATTTTGGTGGTATTTTTTCTCGCCGATTATTATAAACGTTCCAATTCCACGTTTTAAAACGATTTTTCATTTAATGACACTCCTTTCGACGTCATCGAGTTTAATGTGCTGCAACGTTTCCATTCACACGCTTATCATTCTAATGGACTCCATTCATTACGACGGATCATCGACCAATCTTAACCCTTTTTTTTTTTTTAAACACTCGATTTTACACCCTGTGAAGAAGAAGGAGACAATTTATATACATATAATATATATAAAAAAATAAAGCTATTGGATGATGGTCTCCATGTAGTCAATTCTCAACACCATTTTCTTTCTCTCTGTCTCGAAGGTGTTCCATATCAGGTCGTTAGGCAAAGAAACGTCTCGAGGAGGTATCAGGTGCATGTGAATGAGCGACATCTCTCATAGTAGTAGTACTACTGCTAGTAGTAGTATAAGAAGTACCTAGTAGTAGTAAGTCTCTTTCTTCATGTCCTCCAGCGGTTCCCATCATCTCCCAACTTTCTCAAAGCTCTCACGCTTCAAGTTTAATGAACCTCTTCGTCTACCTTTTCTACTCTACTACAAGTACTATCTACTTTTTTTTGCATTATTTTTTCTTCATCTTTTTCAACGTAGTTGTCTTCAAGGGTGTTTTTGTTAACATAAGGAAACGGACACGATCATTCACTTGGCGATGTGTATACATATGGAGAGAAAAAAAATATGATAGTTAAGAGACCAAAAGGTTAATCATAATAATAATTCATTTCGTGTTATGTCATCGGCCTTGATGTGTTGGGGTCTCTTGTTTCGAGTAATTGCAGTCCCATCCTCTATTATCTATCATTAGTGGAGTGCCATATCGATTGTTTTCATCGAAAATTGTCATCTCTTTTTATATTATCAGTTGATCTAGAAAGGATAATAGGGAAGGGGGTAAGTCTACTTGTGAAAACATCATTTCGTAATGTTCGAATTTTGTTAGCAATTATTTCTTGCCCTTTGGCGTCACTGGTTGGTTGGTTAGTTGTTGTTTTTTTTAAAAACTTGTCACGTTAACTCTGGTTCAATGTAGTTTAGCGATCACCAGTGGATTAAGATGTAAAAATTTTGTTCAGATTTCTGAACTTTTTGAAATATCCTGTACAGACGTAGGTAGCCTGTATTTTAAAGTGTATAACTGGATAAACAAGTAAAACCTTGGTTTAACTTGGTTTATGGCACTGAAACGTCACTGGGTAATAATTCACTGAAGTACCGTACTCTTTATTTAGAATTTTATCTAGTTAAGAAAAAATATGGATTTTCATACAGGATGATTCAGAATAATTATTTTTAATTTTCAGATGGCATGTAATGAAATATTTGTTCAAAATGAACTATAGTCCGAAACTACTTCCGTAACGAGATGCAACAAAGTTACAGAAATGAAAACCCTATACACTCTCAATGTAAAATGTAACGTGTTTGTTTATTCCATGAATATTACTATTGGAACAAACCAACACATGATAAATATTCCGTAATTTCGTAATATCTCGTTACAAAAGTATTTCTGGATTATATTTTATTACTAAAAGTTGTTCATTACATGCCCTGTGTCACCACTGAAAGTTAGGAATAATAATTCTGATTCCTCTTGTATAATGTTGCATTTCGTCGAGTTTAATTTACTTTTCGCATAACTACCCAGGCAAAAAATTTTACAGCTTCAAAGATATACTGTACGTTATCCTGGAAGTAGAATTAAATGAAAACTCATATACGTACTCTCAAATTTAAATTCGCCAGTGTTCGTATTTCTCAGAAAGAATTTGTGTTCTCTTCAAAGCTCCACTGACACGAGATTTTGAGGTAGTTTTTTATTTTAGTAACAAGATCGACTCGTCTACTTTGCCACTCTTGTAAAAAGAAAAATCTTTGTATTTTGTTCACTTTAAATCGATTGGTATTCTAAGCGAAACTGGTCTCACCTCCTCGGTACGATGGTAATTTTCTCTTTTCGTTCGTAACAGAGAAAGTGACTGAAGAAGAGAAGGATGATGACATAGTTCAATGTTGTTGTCACTCCATCATGTTTGGTATTCAATGGATGGAAGATCCTGAGTCATTAGAGAAAAACATTTCACGCTCTGTGTGGTCTATTCGTCTTCCATCCTTTTATTGTTTTATATATTTATTTTTAATGTTCGTTCGATTAATCTGTGACTAATAACATATCTTTGACTAAGGAGTATAGTTTGTTGTTATTGCCAAAACAGGATACATCCTGATGGTGATGTAGGCTTATAACCGATTGAGATTGAATATGTCGCACCAACTTACTACCTTCCTGCTGCCTGTCTTTAACCTACATAGTTTCACCTGTCTTTTTGACGCACACAAAAAAATGTGGTATTAAATTGTCATTATTGACTAATCACGAGTTCAATTATTTATACTTGTGTCCCATTGATGTCAGTTGTAACGATCTCACGGCACGGTTACATTTCACATAAAGCATTGTCATTGATCAACTATGCTACACGCTATCATTTAATATTTTATCAAAGTCAAGAACTGTATTTTTTGTGACACTGAAATACTTGAAAATAGAATGAATCATAATATTATTATTATATATATTTTCAGTTTCAAAGGTTTACGATCATTTATGGTGGTGGTGATGATGATTCGGACGGTTTCGTTTTAACATGTAGCGCTCGTTATCATCACTACTCATCAGTATAAAAGGTTACATTAGTCATAATTTAAAAAAGTTGTTTTATTTATTTCCTGCATAATTTTTTCTAGCGTCTCGTTAATTTTCTTTTGTAGGCGCTTTCTTGGAATTCAAAAGGAAAAGAGGAAATACACCGTCTCAAGATCATGCTGTTCACAAAATGTTATTTACATTAATGTGAAACTGCTTGTGCAGTTTTATTTGCATGATTTAATACTTTTTTTGTAAAAAAAGCTAGTCTTGTGGTTCATGAACTTGAGTAGTAACTGGGGATCTTATGTTGTGTACCTGTCGTTAATCCCGTGATTCGCAAGTTGATTTTTTGTTTAGTTTTGAAACCGTGGAAACGGGCTAATGTTGAATCAGTATCATGGTTTTTGCAGGGTTTTCATAACGATAGATAAAAAATGTCGTGGCATAATGTTGTTTGTGAGTGGTCACTATGTGATACCCTCATGTAATGATTATTCACATAACCACTCAATGACAAAATATTGGACTTTAAATGTCCAAAACTCGGAATTGACACGACGTGTCGTGTCAATTCCGAAATTTGGACATTTAAAGTCCAATATTTAACGCGGCAGCAGACGTGCAGCATGTGGGGCTGTAGCGGTTGTAACGACGTCGACGTTCAACTGTCAACGTCGCGACGTTGACAGTTGAAAATAGTTGCGTTGACCTAGTGATTCGCATTC
>JAQIWH010003033.1:0-21645 GCA_034695005.1 Cryptops parisi | reverse complement strand
ATAATAATAATAATAATAATAATAATAATAATAATAATAATAATAATAATAATAATAATAATAATAATAGTGTTTATTGCACTCGAAGAGCAATAGACAGATACAAACAAATACCTTAACCTAGCTTATCTAATGAAACCCAACTCAAATAAAAACCAAACAATGATGACGTTTGAAACACCTTATATATATAACATTATGAAATGATGTCTATATGTCATCAGTTTGGAGAACCACATCTCAAAATCCTTGTTCTTTATACCACTTTAATGTGAACTATTATTGAGATAGAAATCAGACCTTGAAAGGTCTGAATGATTTCCACCTTTCTGGTCACAAAAAAGAGAATAAATAAATTTCAAAAGTAGAATAAAAAAAAAATAATAACCCAAAGTCAACACAGGATGATGTTGGTGATGTAACCTTCAAAACGGATAATGGAATTTTTCACTTTCTATATTTTTTTTTATCCAATCGCATACTTGAACAAAAAAAAGGCCGCTTCTAACCATCTGAGCAGCAATTTCCAAGAAGCGTGGCCCTCGAGTCTACTTAATGAGTTTTCTTTTGATTGGTTCACTGTAGAAATTAAAGCCAAACCAACTATAAAAGGAACCTCCGAACCAGCTTAATAGTTATCTTCGCTAAACACCTTCACTACAACAAACATGGCTCGAACGAGTATTGCTGTAAGTATACTCTCTTATACTATAACATTCTACACACCAAGAGATTATAGTCTATAATAGTTTTAAAATCTTTTCTCGTACTACTGGGTCTTATCAGTACATCGTTTGTGAACTTTACTAAGAGAAGACGTTACGCATTTTGTTATTATGTAATACTTTGAATGAGTTTCTTACTCAAAAGCACACGATTTGGCAATTAAGTAAGCAATTAATCATGCGTATGGTACACGATGATGTTTTGTGTCATATTTAGCATTTTTATTTAGTAGTTCCATTTTTATTTTATATAATGCATTAATTATAATTAATGAATTTAAATTATTTATTTACTAGCCCGTTGAAAAATCAACAAATGCTATTTGAAATTTAAATGTAAACCACCTGACACAACAATACAGAGATGGCGCGAGAATTTGATGTTAATTCAAAAATAACACTCATTCATTAATTGATTCATTGTTGCCTTTATTGTTTAAACTTTTAAATTCATCAACCAATCAGCAATCGAAAACAGTCACTTTTGGGTTTTATTTACTAAGATAACGCATTATAGTTTATGGTGATTGATTGAAAATTTTCGTAGGATTGATATTATTTCATAGGTATTGCTGATTATGTTATTTAGACTTTAATGGTATTAGATGCACCAATTCTAATCGATATATTTATGGTGATTCTTAATCTATCACTCGGTTTAAAAATTCATAGGCAAGTGTTAAAGAAACAAAAAACAACCTACAAAATGTATCCTATAATGCTTCAAAATTGTATAAAATCTGGTTTGTAGACGTTTTAAATTCTGTTAGTTGTTCGATTTTAGAATTAGAAAAGTATATTTGATCGCGTATTTAAGTAGTGTCAACCCAAATACCTAACAACCCTAAAAACAAGACATTATAACTTCAAACTTTGGCACATTCACATAATCCAGTTATGACTATTTTGAGTTCTCCGGTATTTTTCACACGTTCTTAACATTCAACGTTAAATCGAGATAGAACATTCTTCATAAACAAAGACATTCCAAAAGATATTTGGACTATCTAAACACACAAAAAATGTCCACCTGAACCAAGACATTATAACTTCGAACTGTAGCACATTCACATAATTCAGTTATGACTAGTGTAGGGTTTTCGGTATTCTTTACAAGTTCTAAAGATTCAACATTATATCGAGATAAAGCATTCTTGATAAACGGATATGTTGGACTATCTTAAACACAAAATGTCCAGTTTTTCATTGAACATTTTTTTTTCTTATTTTATTTACGAACAAACTTTTTTGAACAAACGACCAAACAAACAAATTTTGTTTGTTCGCTACCCTATATCATTTATGCGTCTACACATATTTTACTTTTTCTTCCATAGGTTTTTCTGGTCGTGGGCTTTCTGGCAGCCATGATAATGTCAGTATGCGCCACCGGCTACGGAGGAGGAGGAAGTGATTACGGAGGTGGTGGTGGTAGTTATGGAGGCGGTGGAGATTATGGCGGTGGCAAAGGAGGTGGTAAAGGAAGTGGCGGATACGAAACCGGCGGTGGAAGCTACAAAGGAACCGGAGGAAGTGGATCAGGTGGTGGCGGATACAAGGGAACCAGTGGATCGCACGGTGGCGGCGGCGGCGGCGGCTACAAGGGAACCGGAAGTGGTGGCGGATACGGTACCGGAGGTGGCGGATATGGTACCGGAGGTGGTGGAAGCAAAGGAGGTGGCGGATACAAAGGAAGCGGAGGAGGCGGTCATCATAAAGGATCAGTTGGTTCAGGAGGAGGTGGTTATGGAAAATAAATTTATCGTTACCTAATTGAAAGTTTGAAAATATTTTATGTACTTAACTTGAGATTAATTCTGAATGTACAAAACAAAATTTATATTAGCTAAAAAAAATTATTTTGAGTTTCATGTATAGATAAATCATTCATTGCTGCTCTGTTTTAATTCATTCTTATGTTCAATGGTTTTGTTTTGAAACTCATAGTTCTGTTGTTGTTTTTTTTTCTCAATAAATAAATTTTTTAAGTTGGTATATGATGTGTATAGTTTCCATTATATTTTTTTTTCTCCAATAATCTATTTTCAAGTGATAATAAACTTTCTTTGATTTTGGAACTTCCAGTGACACTCGCACTTAAGAAATAAAAAGTACAACAAATTTTATTTAAGTTAAACAGGCAAGTCCTCTTTTTACGTGAGAAATACCCGCAACCTCATATGAATTGAAATCGCATAAATCAAAAATCCTGTAAAAATGGAGCAACTACTATGAACAATTTTAGTGAAAGGCCCAGCATTTTGCGCCACCTATGGTGTCACTGTCACACTTTGTTAAAAAAATCCAGTTGCATAAGCATTCAGTCACTGTACAGAATATTAATAATAATTACTCAGATCTGTGAATGTGTGTGTCATAAACTCTTTATCATAATTGTAGCATCCTGTCACTAGATGGAGTTGGTTGATTGATTGTATAAGTAAAACTATGTTAGTCTTGTAGTTATGAATCTAAAGTTTGTATCATTAACCCGGAACCCCTATCTCATGTTCCGTGCTACAGCACGGATCTACTTTTAGGTCTAACGTCACATATAACCAGCATTTGTAAAGATTCTCTTGTCTCATAATAATGAAAATGCATTCATAGAAGTTCCTATATAAGCTAGATTACACCAGTTATTCTTTTTAGTGAACTAGAAGATGCCTTTTCAGTCATAGGTTAGGTATTGACAAAGGTGTTTTTGGCAAAGGCTCCAAGAATTTATAAAAGTGTGTTACACAGGGATCAGACACGTTTAGCTTTTAAAATGTCAAGTGTTTGCTCATTAACGGTTTTATTATTATTTATTCAAACTAAGTTTGTTAATCGATTAATCCATGGATTACAATGTACGCTAAACTGTAGTTTCGCTTTGTACAATCTTTAAAAAAAAACGATTATATGGAATGCGTAAGCTTTCTTAAGGCCACCTGACACACTCAATTTTTGGTGTGACAAGTGGAATAATTTGTGGACAACTGTGACGGAAAAAAGCTAACGTCACAGTTGTCCACAAATTGCTCCACTTGCCTATGACTTGCACCCCCAAAAATTGCGTGTCAGGCGGTCTTTAAGAATTCAGTATAAAGATCTCAATAATTTTTAAAATATAAAATTTATGACAAGTTTATAGGTGTTTATAAAATAATTTCGTAACATCGGATCACTGTATGTCGTCTCATTCATAAGCCGAGTCGAGGAATACCTGTACGTGCATTTCAACCACAAGTTGTTCTCATGTGACAACTCATTGTTCTCTTTATGTAAAAACAAATTCAGTGAAAATCTCCGAATAAATCAAAATCTCATATATCCAAATTCTAATAAAATTAAATACAAAATTACAGTGACGTTGGCAGAGTGAAAACCAGAATTTGCGACACGCGTGGTGTACATACATATTGTTACAGAAAAGCGGCAGTTGCAGGACCTCAGAAAATCGTATAATAGCAAAGTTTCTCACTTATAACCAAGAATCACATTATAATATAGCCCGATATAAAAAAATTGAGTTTTCAAATGTTTAGATTTCATTGTGAACATTCTGTATAAAGAATATACATTTTGTATTCAAATGTATCGAGTGATTTTCCACAACTTACATAACTGGCATCTGGAATGGAATCTCTTGTCGCATATTGGTGAAATTACATAAAAGAAATTCGCATAAAAAAATCGAACATTTCCTGTATCACGAAGTTCTGTATCACGATGCGTTTTATTGTGAAATACACGCATTAATTAATGAAATACGTTACTCTGAAACTGTTTATCAAAAAAAAAATAGCGAGGTCAGTTGTTCGGACCATCAAGGTATTCCAAGTTAAGATATCGTCTACTTTTCTTCTACCTACATAGTATGGCATTTCACGTTTTGTAATATAGTACCAGGTATTTCCGGCATGATTTCTCTATAAACCGCATTGGGTAATTTCCCAAGGACGTGGACATGAAAAACGAGACATAAACGTGAAATGTCTAAAATAAAATTTAAAAAACAACAAAAAAAACACACCACGTGTTAATAGAAAGTAGGATGTCTTCAATTTAAAGGTGATTAACAATAATAATAACAATAATGATAATAATAATAATAATAATAATAATAAAAGAAAAAATGTACTCGTTAATGTGCATCTTGTGAACAAGTTTCAGAACAATTTAAATTAACGCTCGGCTGAATCTTTTGAAGTTATTATTACGATAAGCATGAAAGAATACACACCCATTATAGTGTCCCTAAACATCCATTTAGAATTTCGTAATTATAAAAACAATAATATAAAAAAAGTGTCGCGTTGTAACTACTATAAAAAATACGTGTTATATCTATGTATAATATAACATATTTATTATCAATGTATGTAACAACTATACACCTAAACATGTATACATATAATTGTGAAAAATATCTACCACTTTTTACATTTTATTTAAATTCACTTGATGTTGTCACAATTGGACCTCTTTGAGCTCGTTTTTTGGTAAGTTCCTCATGAACTGCAGATCTGATATTTCGAACGTAGACATAGCCCGTGGGACATTTTATTTTATTAAATTTTGACAAATCCATGTCATGTCATTGCGACCAAATTGCGACACGTGAAGTAGGTTTTTTGTTAAGGCAATCTCATAGAGTGTTTCTGAGTTAAACGCTGTGTATTTAGTACAGCCAAAGGTACAGGATTTTATAACCAAATTACAACTTTGTTGTAAATAAAATTTAATAAAATATATTTATACGTGTGTACATGTTGCGTATAGTCATTATGTACTAGTATGCAGCACGTCAAAATGATGGAAGAGTTTTTACTTTTGTTTTATTTCGTTATTTTTGTTTCATATCATTTTAACTCGTGTTGCTTCACAGCATTCGTTACAGGTAATTAAACTCATATTGTTTCGCAAATATTCGTTACAATTTGAAGTAGCCGACAAGCTGCTTCTTTTTGCCGCACGTGTTTTATTAGATTTTTTCATGTTATATTGGGTTTTAAAAAGTATTAACTGCAAAGCTCACATTAAAATACACCAAAAGACTCCACTCACGCGCTAAATGCGAACAAGAACAGCTGTGTGAATTACAATTTCTTAGAACGAGCAAAACTGGTGGATCTACACTAAAAATAACAACATGCAGAATGATGAGGACAATTAATAACTCATTTTAGTTAAGCAACAAGAAAAGCAAGATGGAATATCCGGATTTCACTTTTTTTCCTCCAAGCGCAAGTCCACCTACGTCAAGAAACCATTGAACGTGGGCTGTAATAAGCACGTCGGACTTTCTTGTACGTCCATCTCTGACCTGTATAGTGTGATCTGTTGGCCTTGGGTAAAGCTTTCCCCTTTCCATTTCCATTGGTTGGAGATTCAGATCCCTCACGTAATTAGTAACGAGGATGTTAACAACAACAAGAAAAAAAATAATAATAATAAGAGAAAAGAATTCCCATGTTTTTAAATCAAAATCCGTATTCAGGGTCAAGGTGGATGACGTGTCGGTTGGTTATAAAAATGGTCACACAACAACAATCGGTTTTAGAAAGGAATCATGAGGCCACTGGAAGTAAGTAGCAGTTTTGTTTGTTTGTTTTTTTTCATCATTTGTGTAATTGTCATCATCCACGGGTAACAATTTTATTCTCATTATGAGATAATGGTCATATAGTGTTGACATACTGTATATACGTGTTTAAAAAATGTCATCAGATTTGAGAACTGGCGTCACGCGCTTTATAGCGCGTAATGCACTGTTTCATTACAAGATTAAACAACAGCGGTTGATATATGAGTAATATGACATTAGTCTTCGTTAATTAGCTTAATTGATTTTAAATATTCAATGTTGATCAAAAAAGCATATGACTGTTCCAGCTTTATCGAACGATGCAAGTAAGTTTTTTGAAACATTCGTCTCTTCATTAGATGTTATAGATAATTTTGGGTTAGTTGCCCATCTAGTTTGGGACCATTTGTATTACTTGACATGTGGCTGATTGCTTTATTTATTATCTTTACCTAAACTAAACTGGAGATCATGAGTATGACATTCCAGTTTAAATGAGTTAAGAGAAACAGTTACAGTTAGTTAAAAGAAATGAGAAACACGAAATAGGCAGCTAACCCATAAGTACCTTTTGGTGTATTAAGTTACTTTATAACGTATCATGCACTATTTTAAAACACGCTTCAGAATTAACACTGTTTCAATACAAGTTTAGACAACGACTGGTATACGACAGTCATCCAAGTTGTCAACCTAATTGGTTTTAAGGTTTTCATGGTCTAATCAAAAATCATGATCTCTATACGACCATGGAGTTATAAGTTAGTTATTATAACCTAACTTATAACTCCATGATACTATTCTTTATCTTCATTGACGTTATAAATGTTGATTCGATAACGTGTAATGCGCTGTTTTAACGTAAGCTTCATAACTTAGTCGCTACATCGGCCTATATGTTCGTCACTAAGTTAATTAGCCTAATTGAATTCAACGTTCACTTATTGTTAACTAAAATCGTAGTTTATATACGCGCAGGACTGCTCAAGTTTAGTCGAACAATACAATACAGTTTTTTAAACATTTAGCGTTATATATGTTAATTTCCTTAATGACGTTTATGGTAATGCACTGTTTCAAAACAAGCATCATAACTTAGCAGCTACAATACGCATCGTCTGTCGTCTAAGTTAATTACTAATCAACTTTCACTCACCAATAATTTAAAATCATAGTCTATATACGACTGTTCAAGTTTTGTCAGAGAATTTAATAGAGTTTTGCACTATTTTCTTTTATCTTCAGATCCTGCTGGGAATTTTGCTGGTGCTCGCATTCTGTGACAATGGAGATTCGACCTTCCACAAACTAAAGCACAAGTACCGATACGGCGGAGGAGGTGGTGGAGGATATGGAGGAGGTGGTGGTGGAGGGTATGGTGGACATGGAGGAAGTTACGGTGGAGGATATAAAGGAGACGGTGGTGGCGGTGGTGACACCAAAGTAATCCACATCACTATAGCCGGAACTGGTGGTGGTAGTGGATACAAAGGTGGTGGTGGATATGGTGGAGGAGGTGGATACAAAGGTGGTGGTGGATACAAAGGTGGTGGTGGATATAGTGGAGGAGGCGGATACAAAGGTGGTGGCGGTGGTGGATATAGTGGAGGTGGTGGATACAAAGGCGGTGGAGGAGGCTACAAAGGTAGCGGATATGGTGGTGGAGGTGGACATGGTGGTAGTTATGGGGGTGGTGGTGGTGGATACAAGGGGGATGGTGGTGGTGGAGGATATAAAGCAGTAAGTGCGTCATTCAGCGGAAGTTTCAGTGGAGGCGGAAGTTTTCACAAAGCTGGTACTGGTGGTGGGGGTGGTGGATATGGGGGTGGTGGAGGATATAAAGGGGGTGGATATGGAGGTGGAGGAGGATATAAAGGAGGTAGAGGAGGAGGGGGAGGTGGTGGATATAAGGGATATGAAGGCGGTGGTGGTGGCGGATACGGTGGGGGTGGATATGGTGGAGGTGGACATGGTGGTGGATATCATGACGGTGGAGGTGGGGGTGGATATTCTAAAGGAGGAAGTGGTTACGTAAAAGGAAGCGTTGAAGGTAGCTTCAGTGGGTATGGTGAAGGGTACAAAGGTTATAGATAAAAATATAACCTAAGTTAAACGATAGTGTTTTGACAACTTTTTTTTTGTGAATGCTGTATCAGATACGAAATGTAACTTTTGTTTTGTGAATATTGCGTACACTTTGTAATATAGTTATGTTTTGTTAATTAGGTTTCGCTTATGTTTTCTACACTTTTCTGTAAAACATCATTTTCATTGTTACAATAACAAATGCAATTGTATTGTTTGTTTTTTTTTCACGTGTTAAGAATGTACTACTTAAAAATTCTGTTAGATTTCACTTTTGTTTCATTGTAGTAGACGACTTTCTTTACATTTTCCTTAACGAATAAACTGCAGTTATATTTCTAATCCTGCATTTCATCATTTTCCGAATTATGGAAGTAAGTTCAATTTTCAGGTTTATAAACACCCGTACAGTGGGTTACATACATTTATACGTTGTGAAAAACTAAAGTAGTTTCAAATTTAAACCATAGCTAATTATAAACACACAATGGTAAACTTTGCTTTTAGGTTGGTGGACGGAGTTTAGAAAAGATATCGTTAAGATAAATGGAATACTTTAATATTGTTATTTTTACCTAACCTAGTGTTATCGGTGTAGATACCAGATTAGATTAGTAAAAAATTACAACATTAAAATATTTCATTTCTACCTAAACTCCGCCCACCACGCTAAAGTAAAAGATTACCCAAACAAAAATTTAAAGCTAACCTGAATTGTTGCGTAACTATTCCAATGCTTATTTCATACATTGCCTAAATCAGACTTAGCATTCTATCTATATGATTCTATATGCATTGCCGTAACAAATACACATACTGATAAGAGTATAAGTAATACACATTTTTATACTCTTATATTAGCTTCACTAGTGAGTGAGGTGTGAATTTGTGAGCAAGCAAGCTGAAAATTGTATACTGTCATTTACAGTCATTTATAAGAATATTGTATAGTCCAATGTCCAAAAATAGTCCAAATAGTCCAAAAAACGCATAAAACGAGAAACGCATAACTAAAAAAAACTGCATAATTAATCATGTAAAAAGAAAATCGCATATATAAATAAAAAATAAATCGAAAATTGCAGAAATCAAAAATGGAATTACTCAAAACACGCATAAAATTGAATATCGAATTACTCTAAGGATGGATAAATTTTAATTCGCATGAATCGAAATTCGCGTAAATCGAAACAGTCAGAAATCAAAAATGGACTCTTTCTTTTTTGCATCATGTATGTTAATATAGTATATAAAAATGCATTTTAATGTAAGCCTACTTGTTATAAATGAAGAACATAGATATTTCACCCATTGCATCTGTGTCTTCTAATCAAAATCTCCTCGGAGTGATGGAAGAACAAACAGATTCCGATCCACTTGATTCCGATGAGAATGACATTTCACATCGCAGCGAGGAGTCACAAGTGAGAAATAAAAATAAAAATCATAGCCTTAAAATTAATTAAATAAATAAGTATTTATGACGGGTATCTTTTTATGAAAGGAGATCATGGATGATATTTCGAGTACCGCATCCGATTATGAAAATCGCCTCATACTATCGGAAGAAGAAATAATAAAAAGAATTGAAAATCTTTTCCAGGTAAGTTCATGATTCTGACGAGACTTGCATTTTACATTATTATTACATATGGGTTTGCGTGGCAAACATGCTCGTGGCACTAGTTGTTGTTTTTAACTAATCTAGACTGTTTATCTATAATGTTTGTGTATGCATACTGTAACAGTGGTGTAGTTCGAAATCCCTTATAGAACGGATTTATAAAACAGTGTTTGGTTTTATATAAATATGCTACAGTTTAATTTGGTGTGACACTCCTACTATTCTATCATGTTGAAATTTTATATTCCCAAAATGGGGGGGGGGTATAATACAGTACATAATCTCTGCATCACTGTTGCTGAGCTTATCAAAACTTCGTATAACAACCTTGTACGATATATTCTTATTAAGAATAGCACAAGTCTTCACCTCCCTCTATCATCATCTCTGAGAGAACGTATCATGGTCCGGAACGTTTGGTCCATCCAAAGCTGCTTTCTTTTACTTACTGCTTTGTTGTTGCTCACGTGTCACGTGTCAATACTCACGGTGACATCTAGCGACATTTTAATAAAGCGAAACCTTCAAAAATCTAAACATATTTCAATTAAAACCGTGCATAGCACGGGGTAACTTCAAACGAATACAATACAATTTTTTAAACATTTAGCGTTATATATGTTAATTTCCTTAGTGATGTGTATGGTAATGCACTGTTTCAAAACAAGCATCATAACTTATCAGCTATAATACAGTCACGGGGTAACTTCTAGTACTGATATAATTTTTACCAATTTTTTGAAAATTCTAAAAACCTTATCTAAATTTGTTGAGTTTTTTAATTTCAACGGTCTTACATTATAAAGTCAATATAGTAGAAAAAAAATAAATCAAATTTGGTACACTGATTGTCAGATTTCGTATTTGTAAAAATTATTGAAAAATGTTTCCAAAATGGAAACGTTGGTAAAAGGCTAAACATGCCCATTTACAGCCACCATAGACAGTGGTTAAAAGATTTAATTTCTAGATTAATTAATTAATCTAGAACTGGTAAACATACTCATAGACACCATAGTCAATTTAGTTTAGTTAAAAATGACTATTACTAGAGTTACAGGCGTGTTTACCATGCAAACCCACAAGCATCAACAAGAACATAACGCATAGATAAGTATCAACAATAAGTATGTATAATAAATAATTTTTTTAGGATAATATGGATGAAATTGTAATCGATGACAATCAAAATCACCTTGAAATAACAGACGAAAATGATGAAATTCAAGATGTTTTCGAACTTAATGATTCAGATGATAATTGCAGTTCAATTCACAATAAACCACGGGTATTGTTTATAATAAGAACCAACTAAAATTCTTCGTTAAGTACTGTATAAATGTTACCTTCAATTATAGAATACAAGCATTTTATACTATAGAATGCAGGTATTCTATGGCTCGCCTCTTTTAGCAAAGTATGAAATAACACCTTTTATACAACTGTTTAAAGACAACTACTAATTTAAGCCTGAATTTAGGCCTAGATTTTAACTTCTTGCTTAGCATCCGTACGGTAACTATTCCAATACTGAATTCATACCAGGCTTGGCATTCTATAGAATGGCTGGATTCTACACATTGTTGGTAACATAAAAAAACAATACTTAACACTAAACATTTTTGTTACAAGAGGAGCTTAGATGATATTTTAACCATTGCATCTTTGCTCTCTAACCATCATCACAATGGATCAACGGAAAGTGATGAAGAAAAAGCTAAATTACAAGATGTGTGTAATTTACTCGATGATTCCGATGATGATGACCTTTTCTCTGATTCACTGGTAATGATTGTAAAAATTGAAACGATGTTTATATATGACAGTTAAGTTTAAACATTAACTTAATAACAATTATTCTTGTTTATAAAATAGGAGAACGTATCCGCTATTTTATCATTTGCACCCAATTTAAATCAACTCGAGCAACCGGATGAAAAAATTCTGAAACTTGTAAATGATTCCGGATCACTCGACCATTTCGAAGAGAATCACATTTCACGTAGCAATGAAGCAGAGGTATTGTACGTAACAATACAGGGTGTTCTACAAAGTCCAGTCCAATTTTAACCACAAGCTACGCATCAAATCAAAAGGAACAACCCATATAAATATGGGTCCGAAACATGTCTTTTTCCGAGATAACACAACGTGAAATCAAGTAACCGCATAAGCTTATTGTCTCATAATTACTGTAGGTATGCAAATGAGTATGCATTTTCGGACCTATAATTCATATGGCACTTGCTTTGTTAAGATGCGTATCCCTTCTGTGGTTAAAACTTTGCTAGACCTTTCTGAAATACTTTCTTTGCATAGTGAAATTATATCCAAGATATAATTTTAATTACCGGTACAGCCAATAATCATTAATAATTTTTTTATGAAAGAACATAGATGACATTTCAACCTTTGCATCTGGGTGTTCTGATCAAAATCACTTTGGATTATCGGAAGAGCAAATTGAAAAAATTCAAAATGCTTTCCTGTTATTTGATTCGGATAAAGATTACATTTTACATCGCACTGAACTACAGGTACCGGTACTATATCTATATGTAAGATATTGAAACTATAAAATTAAATGTATACTTGCTTGTGACAGAGGTCACCTGTCACACGCAAAAATTGCGCAATTTTAGTTGAAATCGAAAGTTGAATTCAGTGCAATTGAGCATTTCAAAGCAATTTTTGAACAACTGTGACGCAAGCTTCTTGCCAACCAAATTAAACCTAGTTGTTAAGCGAACAAGATTTTTATTGGTTAGAATGAAACTAACGTCACAGTTGTCCACAAATTGCTTCGCTATAAATAAAATTGCGCAATTCCTGTGTGTGACAGGTAATCTTTAAGAAACAAGACGCACTAGATTGGTATTAATTTTCAAGTTTTATAATGACACAATATAAACAGCATTATTGAACCCGATTTTGAAGTTAACCAGCATTAACCTGTGTTAATTTTACAGGTATGAAGTTAACACACTGGTGTGTAACATTTATGTGAAAAATTTAATGTATTATTTAAAAATTATTATTTCAGTGTGCCTGGCTATCATTAGGTTATTTTGTGGATGATGATGAATTGCAACGGATCATGAACACTGACGAGAGCATTACAACTGGAACCATTGGTTATTCAGACTTTGTGGACCTGAGTAATAGTTAAATTCACGAATACAAAATTTGGATAAATTATGTACACAACTTACCGTTGAAGATATTTTACAGCTTCTCAGTGGCTTCTGAACCACGATCCTAAAAAAGATCTGATGTACATGTTCCATCTCATGGATGAGGATGATTCAGGATCCATCGATTTGACAAAATTTCGTGAAATGAACGAATTGGCAGAAACTCCATTAGCTGAACAGGCACTTGAAAATTTGTTTGGGGAGTTCGATTCGGACAAAGACGGTTTCAGTTAAGTCTCTATAAACCAGAATGAAAAAAAAATATTTTTAGCATATTTCTTGTAGTTTCACTACCGTTTTAAATACAGGTAGTTCTCGATCTATGCTTTGTGAAAAATTAGCATATATCGAAAGTTGCATAAAATTGCATAAATGTCATACAAGTATACCGCTAATTATCGGAAAGTAATAGTTCTCGTAACTAATTTCATGAATAGTTTTGATAGGCCAAAATAAAATTGAAAATTATTTAAAATCTAAATTATTGTAAATAGGAATATTTTGTATATAAAATAACGAAATATTTTTTTTTTTAAGTTTCAGAAATCGATTTCGTCAATACCATAACAGGATTGATCTGATGGAGTATTTTACTAACTTTACTAACTTGAAAATTTAAAATAAAAAGTACAAAATTATAAAAGTCACTGTCGTTTCTGGTTTTTTCATTGATGAAAAAAATTAATATTCAGGAAAAATAATATTTTTCTTATGTTTTAACATAGTATATATTAAAAAAAAAATCTATAATAAGATATAGTAGAAAAGTGTAAAATTAACGAAAGTTAAAATTAACCATTTCAACGTTCCTAATTGAAAATTCTACTTCACTTTTTGCTATTGGATCTATCAATCACTGCAATGTATAGAAGCCAAACATTCTAAGCGATGTATGAAATTAACATTAAAACATTTGCGTTAAGCGAGAATTTAGATTATGAATAAGACCTACATTTGGACTAAAGTAGTTGTATACAAAATGTTATTTCATACGTTGCAAAAGAATCATTTAGGCATTGCCAGTTTATACGTTGTCTATAAACATACAGTACCGGTACTGATACTGTATGTACTTTTACCGAAAATGTATATAATTCAGACGTTGTACTGTGTATAATGATTAGGTATTATATAGAATACCTAGCCTCTTTTGGCAAAGTATAAATCTAGCATTGGAATAAGTAACGTTATGCAAGAGTTTAGAATAAAATGTAGGCTTAATATTTTTTAAATAAATATTAACTTGCCTAAACTAACCTTAACTAACCTACATAGTTTTATAACCAATGTTATTCAATATTTTTCCAAAAAAGGCTAAGCATTCTATACAATGCCTGGATTTTATACATTGCCGGTAACATATATAAACCATTTTCATTGTTACAATAATAAGTGGAATAATTTTTATTCTCACGTGAAGTGAATGATACTGAACATTCTGTTAACTTACAATTCTGTTGCTGATTCTCTAATGTTCTAATGACTTGTTGCTCAAGAATTCAGCTGCAATTAATATTTTCTACCAATTTTTAATTAGTTGCAGAAATTATGGAAGAACTAGTGAGTATAATTAGTAATTTAAAAAAAACATTATTCCGTAGAATTGATAGACAATACGTTTTAAAATAAAGTTTTTTTTATATAAAATAAAGAATTTAGACGACATTTCAACAATCGGATCTGTGCATTCCGATAAAAATATCCATGGACTATCGGAAGAACAGAAAGAGAAAATTCGAAATGCGTTCCAGTTATTTGATTCTGATGACGACTGCATTTTACATCGGTCAGAACTACAGGTAATAAAGGATGACGCAAAATAACCTTAACCATTTGTTTTCTCTTTAACTTTAGAACGAAATGTAATATATTAACCATTTAAACGGTGAAAGAAAGTATGATTGTTGGAAATTGTTTACATCGTATGGGAAAATTAATACCTGCTGAGTAATTGTTTTGATGTGACATTTGTTTTCGCAAGAAATGCTGTCTCTTCACGGAGTCTTTCGTTTAATTTCCCAGAATTTTGGGAGATAGTTCAGCTAAATAATGCCAAATAGCCATTATGGTTCGACAAGTTATTGGCATACACTTTATTCTTGAGGGATCCCGAAAACAAAAGTCTGAGACAGAAAAAGTTGCCAAGAATCGTACTTTATTTCACGGTTTAGATAGTTCATTTATTGCATTTCGTTCTAAAGTTACAAAGAAAACAAATAGTTAAGGTTATTTTGTGCCACCCTGTATAAATTAATACCAAAAAAAGTTATTCTAAAAACAATTCCCATAAAGCTTCACCCAAGATCTCTGGCTTCACTCTTTTGACTAATCCGATAAATAGTGTGATACCAAATTCTAATAAATTAACCCACGACTAAATATAGATAATATACAGGGTGTTCCTAAAAGATCTGGCAAAATTTTAACCACACATAAAAACAAAAAGTCCATATGAACATGGGTCCGGAAAACAGTCCTCCACAACGTGTTTCTATTGAAAGAAACGTAACTTCACCCTGTGTTATCTCAAGAAAGTAACCATTTCTTAACCCCCTTTTTTATATCACATTTATGAATTTTTATTTATGCGTAGGATCTGTGGTTAAAATTTGGTAAGACATTTTAGGAACACCCTGTATTGTACAAATAAATACTATTTGTATATTTCAGTGTGCCCTGTTGGCGTTAGGTTTTTTCGTAAACAACGACGATTTGGAACGGATCATGAACACTTATGACATCATGAAAACCGGAACTATTGGTTACTCTGACTTTGTGCAACTGAGTAATCAATACACATCAATACGAGACATAATAAAACGCAAATATCTCACCTAAGTAAAATGCTCTTTTGTTTGCAGCAACTCAGTGGTTTTTGAATAAAGATCCTCATAAAGACCTGATGTATATTTTCCATCTGTTCGATGACGATAATGCGGGATCCATCGATTTGAAGAAACTTCGTCGAGTGAATGAATTTGCTGGAACACCCTTAGCTGAACAGGAACTTCGAAACATGATTAAGGAATTCGATTCGGACAAAGATGGTCTCAGTTGAGTCACTATAATAAACAGAAAACGAGAATTTAATTACATCTTAAAGACCGACTGACACGATCGACTTTTACTGCAATTTCATTGCGATTTCAATGAAATCTCACCAATAGCGTGGCGTTTTTCTCTTTTGCAGCAGAGACAAACGTCACCATTGGTGGGTTGCTGATGGGAATTGCACCAAAATCGTAACAAAGTCGATCGTGTCATTCTGACCTTAGCTTTGAACATAAAAATGAGATTTGTTTTAAAATAAAGTAATTAGCTTATCGGTTGCGTACCGGTACTTCGACAATGAACGTCGATGTTCAGCGCCAACAAAGCATGTCACGTGACGTGATTTGGGCAATCGTATGGTTTGGCTGGTATCACGTGACAAACTTCGGTGACGCTAAAAAATTGAAGTTCAATCTCGAAATTACACAGCTTAGATCGGTAATCCAATTCAAATAATTAATAATACTAAATGCATGCATTTGTTACGAACTGTACAACAAATCAATAATGTTTTATGATAGGAATAATCGTACTAAAATATTTTATCAAAATTTTTAGAAACAAACTGTAATAGTGTAATTGAATTTAAACAAATTTCGCAAAGATCTAGTCAAATTTTAACCAAAAACGCTACACATCAAAACAAAGCAAAAAGGCCATATAAACATGGGTCCAAAAATGCATTATCATTTGCATACCTGGAATCTGGAGCGACTATGAAACAAATGCCTGTGCAATTATGTAAATTCATCCTGTGTTATCTCAGAAAGGAAGCATTTTTATATGGGTTGTTCATTTTGTTTTGATGTGTAGCCATCTGTGGTTAAATATTTTCACTAAACCTTTCAACTACACCGTGTATAATATAGATGTTTATGTCGATTTGTATAATATAAGTGGTTTTTATCTTTCAACAGTTTCAGAAAATGATTTTATCAATATCATGACAGGATTTTTTTGCTGAAGTTGAGCTTCCTATCCAATAAAAATACAATATTGTTTTTTTAAAGAAAGTGTTATTAAAAATAAACTACAACCAATCCTTTAAAGTGTTTATCATTCTTATTTTTCACTGGTAGTAACACGCCTTATCTGTCATATGACAGAATTGTAATTTTTAAATATATAAAATATTATACATACTGTATATGTGTCGATTTATACTCGTGTAAAAATTAAGTCATCATCATAAAAAAGTGTATTACGACTATTAATCAAATATCTGTATATTGATAAGTAAACTATGTTATATATCTATTAAGATATATTGCTATGATACAAAATTAAAGTGCCCAATTCCACGCTATGTCATATTTGTCATTTCCTGTTGACTTCTCGTTAGGTGGTCATTCAGTAACATCTATTACGTTTATAAATCATGTACTGCTTTGAATGCTGTGAAATATCCATATAATTTCTTTTTTCAAATAGATATTGGTACCAAATTTCACATTGTGTCTTGTCATGTTTGGTTTGACATCATTAATAATGTCGTCAAACCAAACATGACAAGACACAATGTGAAATTTACATCATTATGTAAAATAGGTAGTTGCAGATTTTCTATATAAGATAAAGTGAACCGTAAAGATTTACTTCAGTCACTTGTTCTGTATTTCACCATGGGGCAGTTGACGTTGTTCGTGGTGGTCTATTTTGTGGCTAGCTTAACCAAAGTAAGTACAATGATAATTCAAATGTTCTGAACACATTTTAATATACAGAGTGAGATAAACAACGTTACGATGCACAATGTGTATGCTAAGTTACAAATGCGACATTTGTAACGAGTATAATCATGTTTCAAAATCACAAAAAAAAAGTTACGTTAAGGAATTTGTTTCATTGAACAGGCGTGTATAGATTTCAGTGTCATTCATTATTCATGTCATTGAATGCCGAAACCTAAAACTGAACTACCGAGTCACTTCACTGCAGTGCACCAATAAACAACAACGCTAGTTGAATGAAAGGTTGTGCTTGAAAAACAAGAGTTTTTATGTAATCTTGTTTTTCTAGTAAAATTCCTAAGTTGGTGTAATCCCGAATTCCGATAACAAGCTATACCCTAAGTTTGACGTAAACTTAACTCTTCGCTGAGCGGAATGCATTTATTCACTTGAGAATGGATTAATACATTCCAATATAATGAAACGATATTTACCTGTACTGTATACAAACTGTTTTACTGTAATATATATACAGCGGGGACTTCCACGACACTTTCGCGTTAAACACGAGTAGCATTTTGCTAATACTTGTATTTGTTACAGGCCCAGTTTTTTCCTGGTGGTGGCTTTCCTCCACCACCATCTCCAGGGGGACGGTTCCCAGGAGGCAATGGAGGGGGTGGATTTGGATTTCCAGGTAGTGGAGGGGGTGGAATAGGTTTTCCAGGAGGTAATGGAGGAGGTGGATTTCCACTACCACCCCCACCAGGTGGGAGATTTCCGGGGGGTGGTGGGGGTTTTCCATTTCCTTTCCCACTACCAGGAGGATTATTTCCAGGAGGTGGAGGGGGTAATGGAGGAGGAAGTAATGGTGGAGGAGGTACAGGTGGAGGAGGATCAGGTGGAGGAGGATCAGGTGGTGGAGGATCAGGTGGTGGAGGTACAGGTGGTGGAGGATCAGGTGGTGGAGGTACAGGTGGGGGTGGATCAGGTGGAGGCGGAAGTCTTGGAGGTGGAGCAGGTGGTGGGGGTATTGGAGTACGGCCAGGTGGAGGAGGAAGTCTTGGAGGTGGCGGGGGAAGTCTTGGAGGTGGTGGAGGAAGTCTTGGAGGTGGTGGAGGAAGTCCAGGAGGTGGAGGAGGAAGTCTTGGAGGTGGTGGAGGAAGTCTTGGAGGTGGTGGAGGAAGTCCAGGAGGTGGAGGTACTGGAGGTGGGGGTACTGGAGGCGGAAGTAATGGGGGCGGAGGTACTGGAGGTGGAAGTAATGGGGGCGGTGGTACTGGAGGTGGAAGCAATGGAGGCGGTTCCGGAGGGGGTAATGGAGGATCAGGTGGAAACGGTGGAGGTAGAAGAATCCCGCCGCCACCACCACCACCGCCCCCTGGACCAGGAATGCCATTCCCAATGCCATTTCCCCCAATGCCAAATCAACGTCCCGGCGGCAACGGTGGAAATGGAAACGGTGGAAATAGTGGAAACGGCGAAAATGGAAATGGAAATGGTGGCAATGGAAATGGAAATGGTGGCAATGGAAATGGTGGAAATGGAAATGGTGGAGTTGGAAATGACGGGTAAGCTTTACAAACTTTGTTCAACTTACTAGATTTAAAATGTAATGCACAACCACGTACATAATAAACATAACATTCGACTGCACGAACAAGACGAATGTATGAATTCATAAAAAAAATATAAGATACAGTATATTAAAAATCTCTGTGACTACTCACATTAAAATTCACTCTGAACAAATAAGAATAATGAAAACTGAACAAACTGAACTGATTTCAAAGTATTAACTTAACCTTACAAAAATGCATCTTATTGATATAAGATTATCCCAATTATAATGTAAATTGGGATAATTTATATACTTAACGCTAAACTCTGAACAGAACTTTGCCACCCTGACTGCACTTGTAGGCCTAAATGAAATATGAAGAGCCTGATGTAAAAAAAGTGGAGATATTACAATTTTAACGTTTAATAAATTTTCCGATGTTTTCGTTATTTTATTTTAATTAATTATTACACTCCCCCCCCCCCACCAGAAGTGCTGTTGTGTGTGTTGGAGAGGAAGTAGAAGTCTATGATTACGCTGGACTTTTCTCCAAAACAATACATGTGTCGCCATCTATCGTCAAATAACTACACTAAGTTAAAATCTTAACCTTTAATTATTGATTATTTTATATATTAAGTATATCCAAATTTAAACGATTAACAAATTGTATTTTTTTTAAATTTTATTTTAATTTTTTATTACACCCCGACCCCCCTCATGTACGAGATACAATGCTTAGTTGCAGTGTTTTAAAGACTGAAGACGCCACATGTATCATTTTGAGCTAAATTGGGGAGTATTATACATTCACAATGCTAAGTAGCCTACAATGTTATTGGAGAAATACTGTCTATGTAAATGAAAAGCGATTTTTTATTTCAAATTATACTTTCACCAAAAAAAATTTTAAAATTTAAACACATGTTCATCTAGATCTACAAGATATCGTATTTAAGCGTTTAACCGATAAGTCGTTTATTTTAATTTATTCATATACCCCCACCATACCTGCTCTTTATTCTCTTCTGAATAGCCGAGTTTTCCCAAATTTTCTGCATTAAATAATTCGTTCATCATAAAAGTCTCAACATTTAATGACGTGTTCTTTTATATTTATAAAACATCTTATTTAAAGCACTAAATACGATCTTAAGATGTAATTCTTACAATGTAAGAATGTAAGAAGAATTCTTCTTACAATGTAAAAATTTACATACAATTTTTAAGGGCCTGATGTAAAAGGATGTCAAGTAACATTTTTACAATTTCGAGAAAAACATGTTTAAGGCCTTGTTGTCTATGGGCTACTTCACACTTTTTGCACTAAAATATTTGCACATATTGTTTTGTTCAAAATTATGCGTTAGGAAAATAGAATCACACCTAACACATTTGGAAAATTCTTTTAAGTCAATTTTTGACAAAAACGTTACTTAACACCCTTTTACACCAGACCCTTCAATTGAACCTATAACATTGCTCGGAGTCATTATGATATGATATAATAAATGTATCTATCATAAATTTAACTATTAATATTATTAATAAATAACCGATAAATGGTATTTATTCATTTTATATTTTTTTTCAGTCGTCCATTGGTACGTGAAAGGAACACCAATAACCATGGTGGATGTATCGGTGATTTCTACAGCGGTATGATCGATGGTGCTGACAACAGACAATTTTGCGAACGAGCTTTAACTCACGATACCGAATCAAGGGTACTAAAAATGTGCCAAATGTACTTCTAAAAACACAATTCACATTTAATTTTAATCCACTTAATGTCCGACAAATTTCACATTTAGAAAGAAGAATGCGTACGTTGCTTCGATGACGCAGTACTGACAGACCAAGTATAAAACAAAAATAATAATTACACGTCCACAATATTACGTAAAAATACATATAAAATATAATATTCATTTTGTTGCACTTATTGCAGGGATTTCCTGAACGAATGTTCGACAATGATAAATACACGCTATGTGCTAAACTTTACATGGAAGACAAGGTATTATTATCACCAAACAAAATTTGTTCAATACTGTATAGGAATTAATTTTAATATATACTTTTGCATATATATTTATATACAAAATATACAAATATATATATATATATAATATATATTTTTTTTTAATATATAGTTTACAA
>JAQIWH010003032.1:0-21647 GCA_034695005.1 Cryptops parisi | reverse complement strand
CTTAAATTAAAACTCGGTGTGAATATTTGTAGTATGTCAAAAACATACTAATTTTGGCAAAATATATAAATTTAACATTATAGAATAAATACACCATCGATCAGATAAATCGCTATTGGGGGCGATCCATAAATTACGTAATGCTCAATACTGAAACTTGAAACTAAAACGCTGAGTCACTTCACTGCAAAGCACAAAATAAAGAATAAAGCAGATATTCGCAGATGGTAAATGACGTTGTGCAGTTTTCGTTTGCCATTATCATATTTCGAATTTACCGCCATGACTGCCATGGCGGATGAATACGGAAGCTGCGCAGAAAGTGTGACAGTCCAAAGATACCGGGGACGGAGTATAGTGAAACTTGTGAAAGAATCATGGCGATCGATGGAGTCGTATCAGGAGTGGTTTTTCAATATACACTATAACTTAGTTAAACATACGGAAGCGACCTCGATCGGTACTGCCAAGGTTTAGTTAAAGAGCGCAGCTACTTCATCGAAGAATTGAACATTCTTCGAAATCAAATCAATCGCCGATTGGATAACTTCAAGACATTTATGGATTCGTTAATGAATAGATTCAACAATGCTGTCTAGCACTTTCTTGAAGATGAAAACCAGCTTGCCACGTTCTTTGAACAAGCGACGCAAAGTTTCCTTGAGAATTTACCCGTGCCGACCTCTAGTGGTGAACCTGGTTTAACCGTCGATGCGATGGAATTGTTTCTGGAATTTTCGGTTGATGAATGTATTCTTCATCAGTTCCAATGCAATATTTGCTTGGATGATGTTTTTTTACCCGCAATTAGCACTGTTTTTACCATGTAGTCACTACTTTCATGCCGATTGCTTTGACCGTTGGTTGCTGCAACACGCTACATGTCCGATGTGTCGGATTGACATTGATCCTGATGCTTGATTTTACGAAAATATGAATTATGTGGTAAGAATTAATTATTTCTGAAGTTTGTTTTTTTTTATTTATGAATGAATATGACATTTTGTGGTGAAATTCCGGAATTTTGACTGACAAAGACATAAATTTGACGTTTCATTATTTATTGATGTTTATTGCTCTATTAATCTTACCTAAATAAAACAATGTAATCTAATAGTATTTTATTTAATTATGATGTAGTTATCATCATTCTTTACCGTGAACATTTGCTTTAAATCTAAAATGTATGTTATATAAAATGATTACGATAATTAAAGTATTTCATGTATGAAAAAAACTAGTTTTTCGTTTATTTAAGCAATTTTATTTTAAATTGCTGTGTAAATATATTGTTTATTTAAATTTATTGTACACTAGTAAATAGCCCGTCAAAGATGACGGGAAAGTTATTTATTTATTTATTTATTTATTTATTTATTTCATAAAAGCACCCAAATGGATAAAGGGACAACACACGAAACACAGAATACAAAAAATAGAAAAAAAACATCATAAAAAAATTAAAATTAAATTCAAACACTCACCTAGGTAAAAAAATTGATAAAAGACTAAAATACTACACTAATTAAAAAGTTTGATGAATTTGAACAATTGCTACTTTTGATTTTGCATAAAATATTTTTTGATAGTACGTGAGAAGTGCCTGCAATTTATCATATATGTGATTTGATCAATATGCGAACAAAAGGTATCCTTCTACTGTAAGATTCGATATTACCTAGAAAATTTCGCTTATTTTGAGATTTTTGTGTTGTAATACACAAGTGACAAATGCTAAAATCTTGTCACTTTATGAGAATTTTGTTGAATAAGATTTTGGATTTATGCGAAATTTGTGCCAAACGTAATCCTCGTTTGAATTAAAATCGAAACAAACTATATACCGGATGTCCCAGAAAGCTTACCAACTTTATACTCCAAAAGCAAATATAATGAAAATTATAAGGGGGGGTTCTTTGGAATGGTGCTATTTGACCTTGAAATAAATGTTCGAAAAGTAGAATTGTTAACAATGCGTCATAAGTATCAAGTCATATTTAGAAAGTTGTGTTTCTTTGTTTGACCGAAAGCACGAAAACGCACTCTGACGTGTGTATGACGTCAGAAAAACAGCTGGAATTTGATTGAAAAAGTTAGACGTGTAAAATAGGCTTAGGCAAACAAAAGGCTTCGTAGGCAAACGAAATTCGGGTCAACTTTGAATTTTAATCAACACAATTTTGTCCTAAATAATATGCTGCTTCAATTAAATATATATATATATATTTTAAAACCTTAATTATAATAAAATACAAACTTTAACAAAACCCTTATTGCAAAAATTGAATTACATTTCACCAAAGGGGTTTAACCGCCTTGGATAGAAACCTTTGAAGATGGAAAGCCTTTTCTAAAACTTAATTTTTACGATAAAACTGTAATTTTCATATTTGAAACTTAAAAATAATCTCATTATATTTCAATAACAAAATTATAAATCCATCGTCCCATTTTTTAATTTAAAACAAAAAAAATAAAAATTTCCGACAAAAAAAAATTAAAAAATGATTATTAAAAATTACAGTTGCATTTGTAATTAAGGTTACATCCACGTTTTCCCCCTAAAAATGAAATAAATTTAAAAAAAATTGGTTTTCTATGTTTTGAAAGAGAAAGAAATAAAAATCTCGTGTCATTTGTATTCCCTAAAAAAACTAAAGGAGAATTTTCCGCATCACCAAGCGATTGGATGACGAATGCTATTAGCCTTATCACGCGGAATAATCGAGCGCAAAATAATTGTGAAGGAAGTCACCTTCGAAAAATGCAAAAGTCGACTTCACCCTTTTCTTATCATCATCATCATCGTCATCATCATCACCATCATTATCCAACCAACGTCTAATTATACAAAACGTTGCTGCACAATGTCTTCGCATTATCATCATTTTACCTTTAAGTCTAGTTGCTTTAACACATACGAAAACAAATGCACGCCAAAAATCCTCCAAGTCTTAAGATAAGAATTGATCAATAACTGAACGAAGAAGAAAAAACAACAAACATTGTTTGTAGTTAAATAAGCATGTTCAAATAAAAGTAATTTGGGACTTAAAGAAAATGAAGAAAAAAAGCGTTCGTTTTTCGTGATAAACACAATTTGTTTGTGACTTAATTTCCACGTCAAGAGTTTTGCAGCTTTGTTTTAGTATATTTTTTTCAGTTTAAAATCTGATAAACATTCGTTCTAAAATTCCTTTATCAAAAAAATTTTTTATACACGTTTTGAAATGTATGTTTAGAGGATGAATAAATTTTCAACATATCTAAAAGGTTTTTGTTTTTTTTAAATAACGATAAGATTACATTCTTAAAACTTATAAATAATTACACAACTTTTAATAAAAAAAAAACAACATATTTTAATTTGAAATTTAAGAAAAAAAGTATAAATGTAAAAATATCAAACGAAAAACATAACACTAAGTTTAAAATCGTTAATTTCACAAAATAACTAATTTAACCAAAAAACCAAGTTAAACATTGTCAAATAGGTATACAATATTTATATATGTTACCGGCAATGTATGGAACCCAGGTATTCTATAAGACTAAGAATTCTATATAACATCTAGCCTACTTTGGCAAAGAGTGAAATGACACCTTTTATACATGTAGGTTAAGGTTATTGAACATTTCCTCTACAAAAATATTTAAGCACAAATTTAGACAGAATTAAGTACAAATTAAAAATATTTAAGACAAATTTAGACGTTATAAAACTAAAGTGTTATACTTATGTCAGTATTTCATACATTGCCTAAACCAGCGTTGGCATTGTATAGAATGCCAGGATTCTATACATTGCCAGTACCATTGGTAGGTAGCTGTTCGTGGTCTAAGACTGCATCGATTTCCATTAAGGTATGTCATTTGGCCGTCACATGAACTTTATTAAATTGAAAAATGCCGGAACGATTATGAGATGAGGATGAAAGTGAATGGAACAAGGTTTTATGTTGCAGGAGAAAGCGGGAGTACCCCGAGAAAACCTTCCCTGCGGTGTCACACCCCAAATTGAACCCACACGGCACGAGGCCAGTACCAGTACCATATATGTACACTAAACACTGTATACTAATTTAAGCTAATCAGTAGTTAAAAATCATTAAGTACCAATAAGTTAAAAAGTAATTAACATATTTTATTCCAGATTGCGATTAAACTTGATCGTTACGTTAGTTCATCATGTATTCCACATTTTAAGTAGCTATGTAACGCATAAATATTTACTCAATTTTACACTCTAAACGTGTGTAGTTTCGAATTCGGTTAACAAAATCGAAAACAATCGAGAGGCGTTTCGCAACACCGCCTAGTGACAAACTTCCAAAACGTGCTAAATACAACAATCGCATGAAAAAAATGTAAAGAAACAACTTCCACAAAATAAAAATAACATGAAAAACAATTAAGTGTTAAACTGTGCTAAGCAATTAACAAGGGTGTGGCGAAGTAATAAACGCAACTTGTTGATAAACTTTAGCTCGAGGGGTAACGTCTTGGGGGTAGTAAAAACGATAAGGAAAATCGACTTGTTTTTAAGAAGACATCGTCCGAGATGTTAGGTTAGAAATTTTTTTTTGCCTGGCAATAGGGGAAAGAGTGAGAAAGAGAGATAATGAAAACAAGTCGCGCATTACCGATTCTTCGCTAAACGAGTTAAACAAAAGAAGAAGAAGAAGAAGAAGAAGAAGTAGAAAATGCAGGTTCTTAGCATGCGTAAAAGCTGAAGAATATGGCGCTTGCGCTACGTGCTGACAAGCAGTTCATTAAGGCAACGACGACAACGGTCTACCCTTATTAATATGCGTCTGTCGTTGATTTTATTACGAGCTCCATCGCCAGTTGAGGCGTTAATCGGGTGAGGATAGAGAAAAAACACAGGAGGGGGGGAGGAGACAGCCAAACGTCAACTTGATTGGAATGCCTAAAAAAAAGGGGGGAGGAGAAAGGGAGTATAAGGAGTGAGGAAATCGAGAAAAACGTGCTATCGTTTTGTTTTTCCTAAGCCACACAGGGCTCTGTTGTGCTTTTATTTATTGACTTTGGATGTCAAACGAAATAAACGGAAAAAAATACACACACACAAAACACCAAGGCTCAAATCCTCTCCAAAAATAAAAATAAAAAAAAGCCAATACGTGAAGCATAATATCGATCGGAAAAGCAAAGATCAAGTATTTTGTAGAGAAAAAAAAATTTGGATTTAAATGACATTAAAAATTTTTTGTTTAAAAATAACAAATAAAAAAAAACTGTATTCCGTCTAAAAAATAAAGAAACCCATTCCCTAAATCTATTCTGTAAAATCTATTCTGTAGTCCTTTGTCGCCAGTTCTGAAATATACATAATGCAAGACAAACTCAAATCTTGCAAAATAATGCAAATCTTTTAGATTTATTCTGTTCGGTGACGCAAGCTTTCAAAATTATCGTCACGTGATATACAGTGAAATCTGGTTATGATAATCACGGATACCGTTATCAATCGACTATTGTTATCATAATCATTAGGTTCCAAAATCACTGTTCAATGTTTTTTATTCATCGCTTAATGTTATCAGCCGGTTATTATTATTATCAAAAAGCACTAGTCACAAAGTGATCATAATATTTGGATTTCAATGTATCACAATCAGTCAGCATATTTACACAAAAATCAGCGTGCAGAATTAAAAGCATTGACCACATGTAAGATAAAATTGTACCATCTGACGAGTACTTTTCTGTTAAATGCAAAGCCGCTTGTAGCGCTAATCGCCTGTACAGTGGCATCCGGTTATTATGATCACTTTGGGATAAGTGCTATTAATAACAATAACCAGTTGATATCATTAAACAGTGGATAAAACACATTAAACAGTGTTTTGAAACCAACTGATTATGATAACAATAGCCGATCGATAACATTATCCGTGATTATAGTGACCGGATTCCACTGTACTTGGGTTATGAGTTTGGATAAAAAGATTAGGTTATTTAAACAAACAAAAAACGTGTTGAATGTATAATTAACAAATTTAATGAATAAATAATTATCTATTAACAATGATGATCTATTAATGATCTTATGTGGATGATAATTTCTTAATGATCAATTATCCGAAGCACGAGCGACATATAGCTGAATATCTTATTCGTGAAAATTTTTATAAGGTTACTTCATGGTTTAATGATAGACAGATGAAGTCAAATCGTCTAAAAACCAAAAAAATTTGTTTTGATGGTCAATGTACTGATACCGAAATAATTAATGTACTGGGTGTTCGTTTTGATGGAGGACTAACTTTCAATAAACAGATCGAACATGTTGTGAAAAAAAAAATTAATCAAAATGTATTTTTATTTAAGAGAATTCGACCCACTCTGACAACTAATGAAAAGGTAACGTTGATCAAGTCTAAAATTATACCATTGTTTTCGTACGGATTAATCGTATGATCTGACACATCTAAATTCCGTTTACGTCGTGTCAAGACACCATACAATAATATTCTGCGTCTTTTGTTTAAGATTTCAAAAATATAATTCGGTTTTCTGCTCATTGTAAGGGATTGAAAATTCTCAATTTTGAAAAAAACGGTGCTTTATTTTCGATTAAAGAAAGTCCCTAGATTGATTGGTAATGGCCAACATCCTTTGAATCACTACAATCAGCAATTTAATGGCGTTATTTATTCACGTAATATGAACAGCCATAAATTTAGTTTTAACCACATTAACCAGCATAAAAAATAAAAATCGTTTCCCCTTTTGTATTTTCTCAGCGTGGAATAGTGTTTACCATATCGTATTAGAAAATTTGCATCAATTAGTGTCTTTCAGAATAGCAAACTTCTAAAAAAGTTTGATAACATGCTCTATAGACATATTTTGTTAACTTGAGTTTTTCTAATATTTTTTGTATTTGTTTTCTTTGAGTATGGTTCTTTTGAATTTTGTTAATTTTGTGTTTATCTTGATTCTGCGATGTGAGTTTGAGGGTTGTTCTGGCTGAGAACTTTTTATACTCTAACTGTATATTTCATAATTTGGAATAACATTGTTTTACTTGTTTGTACCTGGTACTATTGGTCGTTAGACCGTATTAAAAAATAAAATAAAAATAAAAATAAATTAAGTAGGTTTTTGTTGTTTTAACTAACGTTGTATGTTTTTGTTGTTTTTTGTTGTTTAATCTCCTCCTCCGAACTCTTAATCCAAGTAACGCCACAAGCACATTCTCAAACAAAACAAAAAAGTAACAAATAAGGTCCACAAAGCACGTGTTAATTTGAATAATGATAAGGTAAGAGATAAAATGATAATTTAATGCGATTATGTGTGTACATTGACGTGCAGATGGATGTGAAATTGTCTGATTGGATTACGATACTAAGCTTTCAATTTAACACAATAATAACAAATACAATCCGCTGAATATCATCATAAGTGTATAATAATCAATAACAAAATCTTTATATAAAATTGAATGGCGCCGGGCAATATAATGATAAGCCACTTTTTTTGTTTTGTTTTTTTTCAAAAATGACATTTTTACATAAGACTTATTACTGTTTTTAGCTTGTTACTTTATCACTTCTTGAATTTTTCAAAAAATGATAGCGTAATGTAGAGAATCACCTTGTTGCTCGGTATAGTACTCTACGGAGTTTCTCACCAGAAAAACGTTTCTCTTGAACAATTTCAAACAAAAAAATGTGGCTTAGCATTATATTGCCCGAAGTCCTCCAATTGTACAAAATCTGATTCAAATCCTCTATTTTTGATTCAACATGAACTGTAATTTAGTGAAAAAAATAAAATCTAAGCTGATCCTATAGAATAACCTCTTTCAATATGCTAAGACCTAAAGGGAAGGAGGTAGCTTTATAATTAAATTTCTGCTTTATAATTAATAGACGGGTAAAGAGAATGTATTCAGAAGGATCCAGAGACTGCTAATAGATATAATCGCTACGACGTTTTTTCTTGTTCTTTCTGAATGGAGGGGGAGGAGCGGGGGACCCAAAATGTCACCTGGGAACGTCCTGGAACCGTCTGACATATCAGTTCAGGCACCACGCGACGATTTTTCACGTACATCACGCGCCCGTCACGACTCCTAATGAGGACGAGCGATCGAATAAAGTTGAGAGAGAAAGGGGGGGGGGGTAGAAAAAGTGAAAAAAGAAAAAATAGTGATAGGAAAAAGGAAGAAGAAGAAGAAGAGGGGGAAAAAAACACATCCCCTGCTCCCGTTGCTTGGTAACGTGATGCCCCACAGCTGAGAAAACGACAGCTCCCCATCCGGGAAAAGGGAGGGAAAAAGCGGAAAACCACACACACAAAGGAGAAAAAAAAAAGGTAATGAATTCCGGAATATTAATCACTAGATCTAATTCGGAATGAACCACGTTGAAAAAAAAACCTATTACGGTTTTACTTGTTGCCCTCTATCTCTGATTAAAGATATACCGATCTAATAAGAAAAATGAGGTTTTGCTCGAAAAATTGCTGCTGTTTAAAATGTAAACAAACATGTAACAAAGTGTGTGTGTAACATGTAAACCAAGATAATGGTTTGTTTTTGTTTTTCTTCAATAAAAATGTGATTTTAAGAGAAAAGTTTGAGACTAACCAGTTTGTACTTCTTCAGGGCAAAACTGTCATTTAAGTTTGTACCATTGTACTTTGCTGAAGACACGACTTCCAAAAAGGTTTTCAACTACACCTGTTCCATATTCTTTTTCTTCTACATTTTTGGTGGGGGAACTAATCTTACCAGAAAAACGACAATTTTTTTTATGAAACAAAGTTACTATCAGATGAAAACTTTCCCACGTATATAGACTTTTTTGTTCTATATTACTTCCACATAAGCGCTCTACTGTAAGAAACTCTGCAAGTAATCGTCTGTTACCTTTATTCCTTCCAATTCCAAGATGAAAAAGAAAAAGGAGAAGAAAAAAAAATCACAAGTGGCTTGTACAATCGAATCTTAAGCCTTGACCAACATGAAAAGAACGAAGAAGAAAAGAAGGAGAGAAAAAAAAAGGAAAAGAAAAGTCTAAAATCGAAACCAAAACCCATGTCATTGGAAGCAAGTGTGTGTCCTGCGCACCGCAATTTGCGGGGATTGCTCTTTTCGCAGCCCCGAAATTACACTGGTTCCGGATAAAACGAAATCGAGGAAAACCAAGAATCGGAACTAGGAGGGTGTGTGTCAGTCTGGCTGGCTGACTGTCGTCGTCGCCACGATAACGTTTTCCATTCGAAACCAAAAAGGACTTGAGCGACTAAAGCAGAAGACAATGGTCTTTGGTTCTTTCCCCCATCCTCCCTTCCCTTCCTTCTGGTAGTAACCTCTGTTTCCTGCTAACTTAAAGACTGGGAGGCAAAAGAAGATGTCGATTGAGGAGGAGACCATGATGGCAATCCCACAATCCTCGAGCGAATCCCTCAAGAGAGCGATTGCCACGCACCATTTCCAGTAAACCACGACCAACGACGCGTGGACGACTACTTGATTTTCCTTGGCTCTGAATCGATAGCAAGAATCATCGTTGCACCCCCTTAGAACCCACTTCTTGCTTTTTCTCAACCACTCACGTGATAGGAACCCCCAACGCGGACTCAACTCCACGTGGAAAGGAAACATTTTCCTCTTCAACGTCAATATTGAAAACTGTTTAAAAAGATCATGGTTTTTTTTTTAAGCTTACAATCATTAAGAACGTTTGAACGTATAAACTTGAGCGTCTATACAAATATAATTATTTTCATGTCTGTTTGTTTGCACGCGATTGACGTAAAGACGAATGGACCGATTTCCATGAAATTTGATTCTTAAAGTGAGGATTGGCCTGGGAACGGTTATAAGATTTTGACTACGTCACAATTTTGTTAAAAAATCCATATTTCGCATAAATCTTCTTTCAAAATAAAAATGCTCGTGAGTTCCTGTTGGCGATATGTTTGCATTGATATTGATAGGGGAGAGAGGAGAGAGACTTTCTTAATTCATTATTAAAAATGAATTAAGAAAGTGTACACTAATGTTGTGGGGTTATATTTACAAGGTGTCTCGTAAGTCTGGACCCAATGGAGAAACACAACACAAATCACAGAATCTGTCCAAGTTCCTTTCTTGAACTTGCTCCTCCTAACTCAGTAACACAGTTTAACTATTATGAAAATACGGTAATATTAGATACTCCTATGGGTTCAAACGTACGTGACACCTTGTATATTAATTGAAGGAATTGGTGTAAAAGGATGTTAACTACCATTTTTACAATTTCGAAGAAAACGCGTTTAAAGAGCTGAACTATGAACTATTCCACACTTGTGCTAATATTTCTGCACATATGGTCGTTTTGCTCAAAATTATACGTTAAGCAGATAAAATTGCAGCTAACTCATTCGAAGATGCTTCTTGATCAGCTTTGACCAAAATGTTACTTAAACACTCTTTTACACCAGGCACTTCAATCAATAAGAAAACAACGTATACTATCGAGTATTCAGAGAAATTTAATTGTTACTACCCTATAAATCTAAAGCTGAACAGGAATAAAACATTTAAATCAAAATATCGATCAATATTAACTCTCGTTTATACGACCATAGGTCTATGTTTAGAACAAAAACAAGTTTCTAAATATACTATAAATCATGTTAAATTGGGAAAACGAGAAAAAAAAAATTATTTGCACGAACAAAAGATGACGACAATACATAAAACCCGAAAAAACATAAAACTCGCTCGTTTATGGAGTATGAAAAAAAAAATCTTGGCTTCTAAATCAAAACGATGCATTTTATTAATTAACGTGAAAGAGAACGAATCGCATCTTAAGCTATAAACTTTCATCGGGAGCAGGGAAAAGTAATTTAAAACGACACCCAATAAAAATCTCATTAATTACCAACTAAAAGAGAGTAAAAAGTTATACTTTCTTACATTCTCAAGATTATTTTTTTAAAATCAAATAAATATATATATATCTATATATACAGTATATGAAAAAGAAAAACATGAACTGCCCATTTGGCCAAATGATCCAATCGGTTTTTGCGATGTCATCGCGTTAATCAGAAACGGAAGGATTGGTGTCATTTCTAGTTCACAGTCTCTTCTAAATGGACTCGATGACTTTGCACAAAAATGACGATAACTGACTTTCAAAAGAAAGCTTGACAAACGATGATAGATCTATTGTCCTAATGTCAACTGTCCATTGAACGCATCATTATTATTTCCATAGTTTTTTTGGTTAACGAGCCACATCCGACATTATTCTCTCTCGTCAAAACAATCTGCCTAAAATTCACTTTCGGTGATACGCCGATCAATAGATAAGCATGGATTCTGTTTCTAACTAATCAGATAACTAAGTACACAGATGACAAAGCTTAAATGCACGTATGCGCTATCGTTAAAATAATGTCGTATCATAATGAGAATCTGTCACATTGACAGACCCATTGGACTAGGGAATTATGTTAATTTATAATATATCGATGAGTGTGTACGATGTTAATATCTTTTATTGCATGGTACTTAATTTCTTAACAGATTCCAAACTTAGCAACCCAACCATTACAAAATAATGAATTTCAAAAAAAAGTGCGCTGTGACGTTTTAAACCGTTTTGGCGGTAAATTTGAATATTCTTCACGATTAGTTCATAATTGGTTAGTTCTTAGATTGCATGTGAGTATTGTTCATATTGATAAATTAAAAAAATTCTAAAGTTGGGTTATTGCTACACATTTTCATGTTAGAAATAACATGTCAAAGATCCAAAAAAGTGCTGTGACGTCACAAACCGTTTTAGAGGCAAATTTGAATGTTAGTTATAGGGCAAATTTGATGTGTTCTTGAATAACTGGTGAATCCTTAAAATTATTTTTTAAAACAAATTCTATAAAATAACAAAAATTTCAGAATTCAAAATTTAAACTATTTATATTGTATAATTCATACACCAAGCTATACTGGTATTATAATTTATAACCGAAAGCAAATGAGATCACAGAGCGTTTTAGCGGAAATTTTGTATCTTCGGTGTCGAGCACTTCAATAACGGTTCAACCTTTAGATGAGAATTGCACAATGTTTATTTTATTTTTATTTTATGTAATAATCAATTTTAATATGAAATGGTTTTTTTCTACAGAAAATACTTGATTACCATGCCCTTATGTTGTTCGTCGTAATTAAAAGTTTGTCATCGAGAAAACTGCAAAGTTTGTTTTTTTTCGAACCTTTCCAAACAGTTCAGATTACTTTCATCCATCAACTTTTTTTTCTTTCATCTATTGATAATCCAAACATCACTTTTGTACAGCTAACAACTTCTTTTTTTTCTACTTGGCTCGACTCCAAACTTGGCATCACATTGGTTTCTGCCGCTCTCGCCAATATGTTCCAAAAATTTGATCGATCCAAAAGAGATGAAAAGAGAAAACTGGAGGCGGAAGGTGAAGACTTATCAATCGCAAACTCAATCACTCCACTCATCAACGTCATTGACATCCATTATCCTGATCGAAATCGCCGTTCGATTCTAATTCGATGGAAGCGATGAACACTGATAGGTGATGCCTTTCATTATGCCCATGTAATTATTACACATTCCCAACCCCATCCATTCACCCATCCATCGACTTGATCAACACTAACGATCGGAAAGCAAACTTTAGCACAATGTTTAAAGGACTGAGCAAACTCGAGTGACAACTGCTACATATTCCAGTATTCGTCAACGATGGGTCAAACACGAGTAACGAGTGTTTACTTACAAAGCGAAAAGGGAACATTGTAATCGTCGACAACAATCCCCGAGTGGTCAAAAGTTTCCAGAATTAAGTTACATATGTATGAAAAGTCGGGTGCTCGTTGGGAAAATGCCAGATTCGGTGGAAGATTGGGGAAAGTGCCAATTTTCCATCATTCCGACGTGAAAACAATTCAATAGAATCTGCATCAAGCTTGTAATAGCGGGATTGACACTGCCAGCGAAACGTCTGGGAAATTCACCAACAAATTGGCAATGAACTTGGTAACCATTCCCTCAAACAAACAAAAAATCTGTATGTATCCACCAATAAAAAACACCAACAACTTCTGGAACCTTCAGAGTTCAAAAACCTCAAAATCCGTTTAGCTGCATTTGGCAAAAGTTTTGGACAAAATCTTTTGCACAGTCAGACCTTAAAGAATACAAGCCATTTAACAAACTGTAGGCCTACAAGCCATTTAACACGAATTCACTGAAGAGCATTCTATCAATAAAAAAAATAAATAACTTAATGGATTCAGCAGTAAAAACCACCGTTACACAAAGTCTACAACACTATATCTACAGTATATATAATTGAAGAACCTGATTTAAAAAAGTGTTAAGTAACATTTTTGCAATTTCGAGGAAAACGCATTTTAAGATCCCAACTTGCCTTGCTGTCTGTTTATGGGCTACTTCACATTTCTAATATCTTTGCACTAATATCTTTGCACATATCGTTGTTTTACTCAAAAGTATGCATCAGGAAGGTAGAATTGAACCTAACACCTTCGAAAGTGCTTTTATGTCATTTTTAACAAAAACATGTTACTTAACACTCTTTTACACCAAGACCTTGAATTGTGTAATATATTGTCGAAAAGATAATTGAGTTTATTTCCAAAACGTCTTAAATTCAGAAAGCACACATTTTCAGAGAACAGTTCTTTTTGTTGATTAGACAATACACTTTGCATGTAAACTTGGTTTTCGAGAGTACTTTTCAGTAGAAAATAATAAGTTTCGAGATTTTCAAAATAAAATATTGGGAATCAGCGATGCACAGATAGTTGAAAGCTTACCCGGTTGTATGTTACAAAAATTCAATATTGAAATTATTATAGAAAACTGTGCCTCATATATGGGCCTAGCTAGTGTTGTCAATAGACAAACTCATACCTGCTTAAAACATACATATATCACATCAAAATTGGGCACCTAATATGTGACAAATGTGTTGCTGAATACTTTGCTATTTACTCAAAACTATGAATTGTTACATGCAACGTTATTCCGGGCAAAAAACCTTCAGTTGTCAGCGTCTCTTATCTCAAAAATGATTAAAAATGTAAAGTTTTCGAAATAAGCTCGTCAATTTCGTATTATAAAAGTACAAACTTTTGAGTTTCTATAAACTGAACTTCCATATTTCCAAAACTTTCCACTTGCCATATATCACGTTGAATTCCCGATTACCATAATAATAAACGCGGAGAACTTGAACAAAGAATGCCTGTTACGAGTATAGATATCTCATCATTATTCCTCATAAAATTCAGTCAAGATTTATGCAATCACTCTTTGCAATCTTCATCGCTGTTTATCACTTTCACGTCGATAACTTAGCAAAAGACGAAGAAGAAGAAGAAAAAAACAGCTTTGAAGTGAAAGACCTAACTTCTTGCGATATAACCTTCGAAAAAAAAAGCTTAAAAGCAGATGCATGTACTTGTGTATTGACGATTATTTATTCCGAATCTCCGTCCCAAGTTTTCAAAAAATCAAGTTGAAGTAAGTATAAAAAAAAAAAAACACGTTAAACCAAAATAAAAAATAATAAAAAGTAAAACCCCTATGGGTATACCATTAGTATTTCTGTAATGTAAAAGATGGCCCTTAATCATACCAAGAGACCCCATCAAACATAGAATAAGAAAAAAAGCAACCACCCCCAAATAAATTCTTCATTTTATTAGCCCTAGGAAAAAGCAAGGATTGGGTTTTGATTAAAAATGGTTCATGAAATGGAATGAATTTTTCCTTTAGCCCCCAAAGTCAAAAAGAATTTTTAAGAGAAGAAGAAGAAGAAGAAGAACTCGAACTCCAAAAAGAAACGGAGTCTTTCAAGTAGATGAGATAAATCAAAGGCTTTTAAAGAAAGCTTTTTCCAAGAGAACTTTTTTTTTTCTGAAATGTCCTCAAATTCAAAGAAAATTGGATTTAGAATATAAAACGAAAAAAAAAATATTCAACTTTACTAGCCTGAAAGACAGATAAAAAAAGAAAAAAAATTGCACCATGCAAAAGAAAATGGGTTTTAAACCGTACCGATGACGACATCCAATAAACCAATATATTAAGCTTACATGAAAAGGCAATTCGTGATGGCGTTTCCACTGGTAAAAAAAAAAAACACGACACACGTCCATCGAAAAAGTTAAACAAAAAACAAACTTATTCCTAGTTTGGAATAAGGAATCAAGTTTGTTTACTTTTCTTTAAGAAACAACCCTGTGCCCATCATAAAAACTAAGATCTATTTACGTATCTTTTGAAGAAAAAAACAGATGACCAGAAAACAAGTGTAATGTGCCACATGGCGAAGAACTAATGACGGATACAAACAACGCAAATCGTCATGATAAAAAAGTAGCAGAATGAGCAGTTCGATCTCGGGAATAATTCAACTCGACATTATAAAATAGTCATTCTGTCTGTAATGCAACTTTGATGTAAAAATGCTATCAATCGCACGTGATATAATGTGTTACTGGGTTGAGTTGAACAATGACTACAGTAGTTCAGTCAATCACGTATTATATCAACACATACGTCGTATGATCATCTTACTATATATTAAGTTAAACAATGAGTGCGTGAGACCACAAGTTGCAAAATTGGGTTGAACAATGATTACGTAAGTGCAGAATCATGCAATCATACATGAACTTGAACAATGGGTTTCACTAGCGAAACAATGGGTACTTTTCTGTTGGCTTCTAGAGTCACTACTGGTAGCGCTAGTGGTTCAAAATGTTTTTAACTAACATAAACTAGTCTCTATGAGTATAGATACTTGCAGTGCCTTTTTTTTTAAAAAACAAGTTCATTGTAAATGTTTTTTAAGCATACTCTTTATATATCGTCATATACAGATATACTTTACAGTATGTACATACTAGAGCCCTATATATGTAATACATATATAATGCTCTAGTACACACATAATGCAAAGAATCCATTTTTGATTTCTGCATGTTTCGATTTATACAATTTTTGAGTAATTCGATATTCAATTTATGCGTGTTTTGAGTAATTCCAATTTTGAATTCTGCACGTTTATTTATTTGTTTTTTTTTTTATTGTAATTCGACATGATTAATAGAATGAAATTTACTACAAAATAAAAACAGGGAAACAAAACACGTAGCAGAGAAGTCAAAAGGCCCTCACCGCATAAAAAAAGTACTTATAAGTTTCGATTTTTATGCGAATTTTGTTTTATGCGAATTTCGATTTATGCGAATTTAAATCTACGCGATCGTGAGTAATTCCATCTTTGATTTCTGCAATTTTCGATATACTGTATTTATTCACATCTGCGACTTTTTCACATTGGACTTATACGGTTTTTTGATTTACGCGAAGGACTTATGTGGTTCTTGTTTTATGTTTTTTGGTACATTGGACTATACAGTATATTCTCAAACGATTGTAGATGACAGTATACTTTCAATTTCCAGCTCGCTCAATCCCAAACTCACTCGCGAGTAAAGCTAATATAAAAACATTAAGTGGTATAAGATCAACATAGATATAAATATCAATTGAATATTAATAAAAATCAATAAAATGTCGATAGATATCGATACAATTTAAACTATACTCTCGTATATGCTGAAAAAGAGCACTGGATACTAGTATTTGCGATTCACACTAACCAAAACAGTACCCATAGTGACTAGGTTAGGTTACGTAATTAAAAACATCTAAGCCACTAGGGCTACCAGCAGTGGCTCTCGGCTAACAGTGAAGTATCCAACAACGTTGAGCAATTCAAAATCATGTCCACGAGGGAGGTGCTGTATTACCATATTGTGATGAACAGTAATAACGTGCCAACAAATATAGAAAATGTTCAAGAAAAACAATGTTGTAAAAACGAAACAACTGTTTTATGACGGTAATGATATTGTATTAAACTTTGTTATATACCCACAAAACCGTTAAAAATATTTATTTTTCTTCGTCGACTCGGAAAACCGTAAACCCCCAACAGTTTTGAGTATAGATTTAAAATTTACTTTGGTAAAGTTTACTCTTATAAACAGCAACAATAAAACACATGTTTGGGTCTCTTACCTTAAACTTGTGTCGTGGGTTGTCACTCGAAGGCATCTGTCGTTGAAACATTGTGGTGTAAAGATGGAAAAACTGTCTCGTCCTCCAAGTATTTTAGGAAGAGTTATTGGCTGTCAGCAAAGAAGATGAGGACTTTTGCACGTTTTATGACCAAGATCCTTTCACTTGTTTCTCGTAAGAAGAAGAAGAACCTACAAAAGAAAGGCAAAAAAGAAAAGAAAACTATAGCAGTCGTTAATGGTAAAGGTGTCTAGACACATTAACCCGTCATTTATAACTTTCCTTATAAGAAAAACAGGTAAGTAAAACTTGGGTTTTTTAATGTCTTTCAAGTTTTACATTGGACAATTATTCGGGGTTTGTGATTTTTTTTCCTCTCTCTCTCTCTCTCTCTCTCTCTCTCTCTTTTTCATATAATGTAAATAGTTTATAAAAAAAAAAAACCAAAACGTAAAGAGGTTAAAATTTTGTTAGGAAGAATAAAGATAAAAGAAAAGGTGATAAGAATGTATAGCGAAAATTAACGACGTCGTTTTAACCCTTTTAAAACGTGTTGTTAATTAAGTTTTAAAAAATGCAGAATTGAGTGAGATAAGCGTATTTAAAGTGCGATGATTTTTTTGTTGACAAGTTGAATAGTTTTGTGCAAACATAAAAGAACATTAAAAAAAATGGTACACAAAGCGCCATCTCAAGTTGGAACCATAAACAAACTATAAAAGTTGCATTAAAATTCACTTCTTTATTCTCAATGTCAACACGATCAAAAAACCAAAACTTTACGTCATTAATAATTGCTCTCACCTCTTGCTTACACAAGGCTAATTCAGATACAAGTACAGAAAAGTCGAACAAGAAAAACAAATACAGCATAAGCTTTTTTGAACCTCCTTTAAACCGAAATGTGTTAAGTGTTTATTTGGATAGATAGGCTTTAAACTCACAACAATGAATAGTTGCCTACTGTGGGTGGTAAACTATACATTAAGTAAATGTATTTATCTCTGTGTACAACAATGAGTGATTACTTGAAATGAACGTATACCGTCAGCATCACTTGTCGAAACAAAAGAGACACTTCGTGTGACAGTATCTCGAAACCTACTGGACATCGACCAGTCTAAATTTGATACAACGAAATGTCTGACAACCCCGAGTCTGCGTTCAAATTTTCAGCTCTGTAGGTCACCGAGAACCCATCAAAACAAGAGCTCCATCCATTTCAATGCTAAGTTAAATATAAATCTTAACAAGTACAGTACATTGAAACTGCTTTTTTAAGCATACTTTTAATATACTTGTCATATGCAGATATACTGTATGTACATACTGTACATAATGCAAAAAAAAAAAATCCATTTGTTTCGATTTATGCGAATTTTGATTTATGCAAATTAAAATTTACGCAACCTTTGAGTAATTCGATATTAAGTTTATGCGTGTTTGGAGTAATTCCATTTTTGATTTCCGCAAGTTTCGATTTATGCGAATTTTGATTTATGCTAACTTCGATTTATGCAAATTTCGATTTATGCGAATTTTGATTTATGCAAATTAAAAATTACACAACCTTTGAGTAATTCGATATTAAGTTTATGCGTGTTTGGAGTAATTCCATTTTTGATTTCCGTAAGTTTCGATTTATGCGAATTTTGGTTTATATGATCGTGGAGTAATTTGATATTTAATTTATGCGAATTTTGAGTAATTTCATTTTTGATTTCTACAATTTTTTATTTATTTATTTGGATATGCGATTTTTTCACATTGAATTTATGCGGATTTTGATTTATGCGAAGGACTTATGCGATTCTCGTTTTATGCTTTTTTTTTGGTGCATTAGACTATACAGTATATATTCTCATAAACGACTGTAGATGAGAGTAAACAATTTCCAGCTCGCTCAAATCACAAACTCACTCACAAGTGAAGACAATATAATAGTAAAAGAGTATAATAAAATAAATAAAAATAGCTGTATGATATTTACCCAGCTGAGTAATACTTGTGTGTTTTGGTGTAAACATAATGTTTTTTGCATATTATATATTCATACTTCCAAAAACTTGTAAACATATTTGAAATTGTTTTACACCTTACTATAACGTGTGAAACTCGTACCATTAAAAAAAAATAAAGATATTTTAATGTACATAATGAACTCCTAAGAGAGTTTTGCACGATGTTGAGACGATTTCACACCACCAATTAAAAAAGTATTAACACGCCACAGTCATTAAGAGCATTATTGCTTTTTAATACGATTATCCTAATTATAACGACTTGGCAATTGTCACTAATCATCGCCACGGCAACGTTTAAAATCTTTTCAACCTCATTTTACACTATTCTAAAATCATCAAATTTAAAAACAAAAAACGAAAATAAACAGAAATCTTCACCTGTACAAACTAACTTTTCCATTAAAACCGATATATTAACAAATAATGAATCATAAAAAGTTAATATTCAAGCAGCACCAATAGAAAAGCTTTCAACAGTATCAACATCCCAACTAATTAAATTTCCTCACTAAATAAATAAAATACACAGGGTGAGCCTGTACACGTAATGAAGGAAATAAAGCACGGCAGAGTTTAATTAAGAATCGTGTAACAGCGATTACAGCAAATGACACCATCAATAACAAATTTTTAATTTGAACCATTAATTTACTTTGTCTTTTAAAAAAACGTGTCTCTTTTTTTTTTGTTTAAGAAAAACTTGTCGTCAACAGGTTTCTAATGAAACCATAATTTCGTCCACCGTTATAAAGTTTTAAAGAAACTAATAAAAACACAGTAAATTAATGTTGCAAACCATTTTTAGGGATACTTAACACACAAAAACGATATTTAGAAAAAAAAATTAATTATACTAAAAAAAAATTTAAGATTATAAATTAGCGAACAGCCAAATGAGCGGAGCGAATTATGTCAATTTATCTATCGGTAAATTATACCAAAAAGCTTTATTGAAAAACTCTTGAAGCAAACTCACAAGAAATTACGGTGTTCAATGGTTGTTTGGCGTTGTGTTTAAGTTGTTGTTCAGTAATGTCAAGCATCGATAGTACCAAAAATAAAATGCTAAAGAAAGAATGGCTACAAGAGCATCGTGTAAACATCATTGACGATCATGAAGATCATTTTGAGTGATACTTAACACATAAAAAAATTAATTATACTAAAAAAATCAAGATTCTAAATTAGCAAACGGCCAAATGCGAGGAGTGTACTGTGTCAATTGGTGAATTATACCAAAAAGCTTTTTCGAAAAACTCTTGGAGCAAACCAACCAGAAATTACACTGTACAATGGTTGTTTGGCGTTGTGTTTAAGTTCTTGTTCAGTAATGTCAAGAATTGATAGTACCAAAGATAAAACCAAAAGCAAAAAAAAAGGGTTACAACAAGAGCATCGTGTAAACACCATTGGCGATCATAAAGCAGTGGAGTGTTGTTGAAAACCTTTCATCGAGCGCTAGAAACAACAAGGCAGCAAACAAGTCTTTCACTTGCACTTTCTTTTGCCATCAACTACCTGGTTGGATTAGTGCTTGTGAAAGGGGCTTCAACCCTTAATGGACCTTTAGCACCTATAACACCTGACAGTCCCAGTCGAGGTAATGGACCACCAAGAGCAGCTTTTGTTTTCTACCCTTTCACTCTCTCAGGTTGTGTGGTCCACAAAAAAAAAATTCAGGAAAAATCAACAAAATTTTTATTATGTTAAAAAGAGCAAAATGCACTGTGATAGCTCTGAAAAGTGTCATGGGGTAAATTTAATCAATTCGTAGACATTAAAATGAAAAAGTTTCAACACAGCAACGTATGCCGATCTTGTTTCCTTATAAGAAAGTAATTTTTGTACAACGTTTCTGACATTTTTATTTGTCAGTACTTACTGATTACCTGAGAGAACCGCTTGTGACGCTAATGGCTTGGCATGTTGTTGTTTTTAACTAACCTGAACTAGTCTCTACGGGTATATAAATTTTCTATTTTATGACTGACTATAAGTAGTACTGTATATCCGACTTTTTTATTACGTCGGTTTTATTACGTCGTTGTTTTAACTCATGTTGCCTGGCAACATTCGTGTTTTAATCCCGTGGATTTCATTGTTTAACTTCATAGTAAACACAGTAAATTTAAAGTGTACATCATACTCAACCGTTTTATATACAGTACGAGCCGTTAATAATGACGGGAGGCAATATATCCAATTCATAAACATAATTCATTGATTTAACTCATGTTGCTTCACAACATTACTTATTTATTGTTTTGCGTCATGTTGGTTTGAAAATTTGTTGTCTTACGTTTACTTCTTCTTATTAGTTACTTCTTATGTTTGTGTTAATATGATGACATATTTATTATGTTATGTTACGCACACTTGTATTTATCTGTTGTCATGGAAACATTGATGCACGGAAAGGAGGTACAGAGAGAGCGAGAGAAAGAAAGAGAGAGAAAGAGAAAGAGAAACACTTGAATTTTTTAATTTT
>JAQIWH010003031.1:0-21650 GCA_034695005.1 Cryptops parisi | reverse complement strand
TGTGAAAATACTTACAAACGTTGGAAATTGTCTAGAATAAGGTATATAAACACTAATGGTTTTCTTTTAAATTAACAATATCATTCAAGTGATTGACTCTGGAATATGCTTAGTACAATCCTTGTGGTCAAGGCATAGTTTTTTTTTTATGACTAACTTAATTCAACGTTGTATTGTATTTATCAAGACACTTAACCTATATCAAAATTGCTCAAAATGATTTTGCATATATACAAAGGAAGGGCATACAACAGCATCCTAACTATAGTTTCCTTATGTTCCTTATGTAGTGTGGATGATAGTGCGTTCACATTTTCCTTTGCTAAAACTTTTTTGTGGCGGGGTATTAGCGGGGATACTTTATTTGCAAAATTGTAGCGCTTTGATATTTTTCAAAACTTTTCTTCGGCATGATTCGGTTTTTTTGGGTTTTTTTGGGGGGGGGGGTGAACTCTAGTAGGCCTATACGTAGTCACTACTCTACTACCCCCAGGGAATACGTATTTTCTCTATGAGTCATCAATCGACGATATCGTGACATTCAGAAGCTAAGCTACAGTTGGAGCTTGGTATACATGGTGTGGTGATTCGGTAATATCTGGCAAAACTTTACATGATGATAAGAAGCACCAAAAACAAACATATATAAACTTATGTCCGAAAATGTAATGCAATCAGCTATCAACGAGTCTTTGATACCAGGATTTGCATACAACCAATGAGCCTACGGTCTGTAACTTGCAAACGAAGCGTTTCGGGACATAGGTTTATATGGACTTTTTTTGCTTGTTTTGGTGTCTCCTACCACACTGTAAAGTTTTGTCAGATATTACCGAATCACCCTGCATAGTATAGCTAGTTGTGTTGATTAAATTGTACTGAGTTAGGTTAGGAGTTCATAAACTGTATTACTACATAATCAAGATCGCTTTTTGGGTGCATATTTTCGAGCTTCCCAAAGAGAGAGAGAAGCTCAGATACGAAGTTCTTAACAGAAATTTCATGGACCATGTACAAACGTTTTTCTTGTCTTTTTTTCTTTTTGAAATAAACACATCTCTCACTAAAGTATTATTTCTGGTCAATTAGGTTTATTCCAGGCACCATTAGGGGTGCCCAGCCTGCCTCAGCACAGCCTGCCGATGAACCGACCGGTGAACCTGTCGCAGCACTCGACCATGCCGCCCACGCGGCCCAGTCCTCCCATGCCGGCGATGGTGGCCACCAACAACCACTCACCGTCGCCGTCACTTCCAAAGGAGACTGTCCCCTCTCCTTCGCCGCTGCCCCCCGTGGCCCCGCCGCCACCCCCGCAGCAGCAGCAACAGCCGCCACAACAGCCCCCGCCACCGCCGCCCCCTCAACAACAGCAAGCACCGCCATCGCAACAGCAACAGTCATCGCAGCAACAGCAACCACCGCAGCAACAGCCGCCTCCGCCGCCACCGTCCTTGCAACAGGTAACCAGCATGACCGCTAGTCGTCTGCTAGACAGGTAGATTAATTAAGTCCCCCCACCCACCCACCTTTCCGTATGAAAAAAACAAATACGACAACACAACAAAAAACGTGTAGCAGAGTCTATGGTCCCTCCTCGTACGAAAAATAAGATGTGTATATAGAGGATGATGATGATGATGACGGGACGCTTTGCTCCTTTGCATTAACTTCTACTCCAACAGACACTGGTGGAAGTGTCCTCCGTCTACCTTTCTACTCCTCAACTTCGCCTTCGTGTGGTTTGCCTCTTGTGTGTTCTGCGTAGAAATAACCCTGCCAACATGGGTTTTTGATATAGTTTTTGTTCAGTATCCCACGTTTTGCTTTTTTGTTTGACGGAATGATGATTTACTTCCTTCACGAACTTTGATATAAAAATGATGATGTTTTTATAGTGAAGGGTGTTAGTGCTAGGACGATGAGGAGATACCAAAAGTTTTTTTTTGGAGAAAGGTGGTATATGTGAATACCGTGTCTGTGCGCGCTGTTGATACGACTTCAAAGAACATTTTAAAAAAGCGGTCGGTGAGAGGGGTTTATTTTTCATTTAGTTATGCCGCGAAATTTGACGAAAATGAGCTCGGTTAAAAAAGATTTTTTTATTTAGGGGTTTCCTTAAATATTGAGAAAATGTAAAGTGGCAATGAAAATAATCTGAGCTCGTGTCAAGTGAAACCTGATTGTCCTTTCCAAATGTAGGGTAGACTGAAAAAAAAAATATATGAAAGGCTTAAATATTTTAAATTGTCCTAAAGGAAGATTTTTGTTTTGCAAAAAAATAAAATAAAATTAATGTTAGCTATAGAAGATATGTCCTGAAAATTCAAACGGGTAAAAAAAAAAAAGTGTCATCATCGAATAGTTCCAAACGACTTTGATTTTTTATTGTCCCCATTTGATAAATCTAGTCTGAAGTTGTACTTAACAATTTTTTATTTCTCTAATTTTTTTGTACCTATTATAGTTTTAAAACACATTTATTTTTACTTAAAGACTAGAAATTTTTAACATGTTAGAATTAATTTGCAATATAATGAGTCCAGGTGCAAATTTGGTCACCTTAACTATTGCAGGCACGGTTCTTTTATATTTGTAAAGAGTTGAATCTGTGATATTGACAAGTGGATATACTACCATCAACAACCCCCATATATTATATTATCAAAAGCAAGATTATTTTGCAATCGGATACAATTTTTTTCTCTATTAATCAATATCGTGGAGATCCTTCACAACCACATCGAATGAACTTTTTTTTTGGAACGTAGGCCCAATTTTGTTTTTCAGGCCCACTTTTTTTTCTTATATTCTACCTGCGAAGTGGAGTTCAACATAAAGGTGGCTGCTGCCTGTTTAGATCTACCTTTTTTTTCATTTTTTTTATATATATACATATATTTTTTATAAAAAAGAAAAACCGTTGTACATATTTTTTTATGTTCCTGCTTGGATGAAAAATTGTTAATGCTAATGAAAACATCAATATCCTCTCGGTACTTTCATTGGCATAGAGGAGCTAGTTTCCAAAAGACAACTTCTTCAGGTGCATCTTTTTGCACACAATACACACACATACACATTTACACGTGGACGACTTCCAGCAGTGATGTCGACAATACTAATAATAATCAGCAAACAATTTTTTTCGAGCGTATAATTGTGTGTTCAACTTTATACTTCGCAAGTTGCTTCATTTTCTGTTTTGTTTTTTTCCTAAAGCCATTATTATTATTATTATTTTTTTTCACCAATACGATTCATTGCATGCTTCTTTGTATTTTGGCCAAGGGGAATTTACAATTTCACCAAGTTCTGAAGAAAAAAGAATAAGAAAAACAACCCTTCCGTAACCATGCGATTTAACTATTAAAAGTAATTTATTATTAGTACCTTAAGGTTATGTCAGTATCATGGGTATCTGATATCAGTTACACACAAAAAAAAATAAGCCTAGTAACACCAATGGTTTGTTAGAAGTTGTTTAGAAGTTCATTGGTTAAAGGAAATTACCAATGGTAATTGGTAAATTTTCTTTTGCTGAAGACATTCTTCAACTTTGTGAACTTTAAGGCTTATAATTTTATATTAGTACTATGGGTATGGGATATCAGTCACAAAAAATAATAAGCTTAGTAACACAAATGGTTGTCATAATTTGTATACGATAGAAGTTCATTAGTTAAAAAGGAATTACCAATGGTAATTGGTAAATTTTCTTTTGCTGAAGACAATCTTGAACTTTGTGAACTGACTTTAAGGCTTGTTTGGAAACTCCCTTCGTTGTTTTTCTTGTTGTTTTTTTTTCATATAAGAAAATTCTTTTGCACGCTTTGGTTTCTGGTATTATAATATCAACTTTTCGGTTAGGACATTTCGCGTAGAAATCGGAACGAATTACGAACAAACACTAGAATGGACAAGAAAAGATGGATGATGGTTGTTGTTGTTGTATTGACGTCTAACTACTCATATAAACCCGATCTTCTGGTTTATCCAACCGGAAATTATATGTTTTTATATTTTAAAATTATATATATATTTTTTTTGTATTTTACTCGTCAAGATGAAGTCGGATATTCGTATAAAACCAATAACACGCTATTTTCTTCTTTTTGTTTTGACAAAACACTTTTTTGGCGCACTTTGATGCAGCTAACCACAGTTTTGCTTGGCACAATTTGGTGAATTGGGGGAAAAAAACCCTGATTTTATTCAAAGGAGTGGGCTATTTCTTTCTCAGGTTACTTTTAATATTCCATTTAATTTTTTTTTTTAAATTAAAACTAAATTCCACGACGTGGATTATATTTCTACCAATAACACAACACAAAGTTGGGTTACTTTTGGTATACCAATTCTTTCATCAAAAATGATAATAATAATAATCCCACGACACTGGCACCACTGTCCCTTCTAGTGGTTGTTTCTCTATTTTACTAAGTAGTTAGTAGTACTGTACTTATACGTAGTAATTGGGTCTGATTTCTGCGCCGACCTATGACGATGGCCTGACAAAATATTTTGAAAAGAGTGGCTTTGCTTAGCTTAGTTGAGTTGACTGACTGACTGACTGACTGACATATTGTTGTTGTGTGTCTCGTTGGTCATCCCAGGACCGAGGTGCTGGTGCTGTGCCTGCTCCACCCCCTCCTCCACCCCCTCCCTCGCTGGCCAGCTGCCGTGGCCCCGACTGGACCACCGACAATTCGCTCGGTTACTCCTCGTGTAAGATGTTCGAGCAAGGCCTTGCCGACTACGGCCAGCCGGGCTCTCCCATCCAGCTCACGCCAGTGCTCGTGGAAAGTCAGATCCAGCGCTTAGCCGAAGCTGCTGAGCTTCTCATCAAAACACTGCCACCCTTTGAACCCAAACCTCAGAATAGCAAAAAGAAGATATGTAAAGAGTTGGAGGTACGTGGATATATCTAAATACTGACAAATATTGACTCATATATTTTTCCCCGTTAAAACATTGTGTGGCATGACTTGATGATGATGATGATGGCCATAGGTGCGGGTTATTGTATTTTATTCCTATTTTATACATCTTCTGTCAGACCATCTCGTGTTTTTTTTATAAATATTATATGCAGGATGTTCACAATGGTTGTGTACAATTTCAAAAATTTATTTAAAATGTAATGCAATGAGTTTTTAGACAAGTTTGTTGTAATAGAGTTAAGTGATTCATCAAAGTTTTTATTATTATTACATTTATCTACAGAGTCTAGAACAGGGTTTCCCAAATTGGGTTCCAAAGAAACCTTGCCTAAACTGTTATACCTTCAATTTGAAGGTATTTGTCTTTGAATTAAGAAAATGTTTTGCTTGTTAGGAGAATTTATGTTTACTAATTGACGTGGTACACTAAAAAAAGTTGAAGGGATGTCATTATATTTTGCAAAATGTAAACGAATTTTGCGATATAAATGTAATTTGAAAACGTTGGTTTAGAAGCAGACAAAACATATTCGTTCTTCATTATGTCAAGCTGTAAAGGCTTCATGTAAAACTTAATATTTGGTGTGGGAAGTTGAACACTTTTGTGACTGTGATGTCAACTTCTTCTCGAATCAATAAACAATGTTTGGCAAAAAGCTGACGTCACAATTGTCCATTGCTCAAATTGCCACCCCCAAACGTTTAAAGTCAGGAGATTTGAAGAGTTTTCACAGAGTGATAGTTTAATTAGCTTCTGTAATGTCAATGAAAACTTTATTAATCACTTGATATATTGCAACAAATTTGAACAAATATTCTCAGAAAATGTTATTTTTTAAGTAAATTTTTAAAACTTGTAAACAAACTTTTGTGGACACCTTGTACAACATGTGCCTCTTTTTTTTCTCTACATAACAGACGTTTGCTCGTTTTTTTTAACTATGAAGGAATTTTTTCTTTCAAAATACAAAACAAGGTTCAGATCGGAATTTTTTCTTTGGTCTCTTTCAATTGAAGATAAACAGGAAAATTGAAAGAGAAATACATTTTGAGCGTTGGTTTCGTAGTCGTTTTTTACGGTTTTCAAAGTTTGTATTTCGATGGTGTTTGATTCGGGGTTTTTATAGTTGTTTTGTTTTTTAATATTATTATTTAATTTTTTTTTGAAATACTGCTGCTGCATTTGCACCCACCGATTCTTCACTACAACTGTTTGTTTTTATTATTCTTCATCACTCCATTTTTTTGTGTGTGAACTATTTTTGCACTGCCGTATTTGCATCGGGTGAACGATTCTTTACAATCTTTCTATTATTGAATTTCAATAAGCGTGTTATACGTAAAAAAAAATAATTTTACGTGACATTTCGTTAAACAAAATCCTAGCATGGTTATACAATAACGTTCTGTATTGGATAAAAAAAAAATTTTTAACAGTCGAATTTTATCAGTTGTTGTAAGCTTATAATACTGTATTTGAATACGGTTATAACTTCCTAGAACTTTCGTTGTAATTATTTTTTTTTCAAAATAAGTTACGTTAACTTAGTTTATAGACTTGTGTAATTAAACTTGGAACTTACACACCTGCTGCTGAATAATTTTTTCTTAACGCTATTGATTCAAAAAAATATATAACATTGTAAATTTAGTTGACTACAGGCTAAAAACAGTTTGGCTTAAAGCCATGAAGTTTTTCCAGTTATTTAATTTTTTTATTTTTTATTATTCGACATTTATATTTTTTTTATCGTCATTTTATTCCATTCTGTTAGTGCAGGCCTTGGCCCGAAAACAATTTTCGTTTGGCATCACGACGATTGGAAATAGAAACTTTATTTTAAATGAATTCAAAAATAAGATTAGTTTTGCATATTTTTTTTCCTACGTAATATTAAAATAACCCCACGTAGTTATTAGCAATAAGGGTCGTAAACCTTAGCTAGTAGAACTAACATTGTGTTTTAAAAAGTTTCGTGAGTGTGATAGGATGACACAGTCATTGTGAAAGCATAATCGATTTCGGTGAAGAATTTTGTTTAGAATAGACAACTTCTCCGAAAGGTAAATTTCATTCGAAACACGGAAAAAAAACGTATTTTTTACTATTATTATGTTAAAATTATATATAAAGACACCGAACAACCCAATTAGTTGACTAGGTTGGGTGCGGAGTAAGGGGTTTTGTTTGGTTACGAAGGCCATCTTTGGCCCTGTACAACACCATTAATCGAATCACGGCATTCCCATTGTGAAGATTCTGGAATTTTTTATCACTAAGGTAGTCTCTGACAAGTTCCAAAAGTTCTTTTCCAGTCCCACATAGTTCAAGGGAGTGTGCTTATATGTTTATTTAAGAAAAAATGGAAAATGTCCTGGGATGAGCCAAAAGATAACCCATAATGATCCTGTGACCCTTCTAGTTTGTGTTCTGGATCCTTTTTTTTTTTGTTCTGGATTTCTGCTGCTGCTTCTTTTACTTTCCTCCTACAGTCCTTTGAAATTGTAATTTCTGGCTATGTTTCACTAAAAGTCGTCCAACACATTGGCAGTTTATATAATAGTTATTTTATATACTGTATATATGTATATAATTATATTCTATTCTGCACTCTTTAGCGTAGTATCTGTTTTAAAACAATACAAAATAAAACAACTCGGTTGATAATCTTCTGAAACTCGTTGGGTTTAGCTCTAACCTTGCAGGATATTGATGTTTCCATTGGTAACTTCTACATTTTCTTTTGTGAATTTATGATATTTGTAAAATGAGTGGAAGGACTGAATAGTCATTAACAAAGTTTAAGATTTGAATAATCAATAGAAGTTGAGCAAAACCGATTATTATATTTCATTTGGCAGCACTTTGGTTGATTTTTTGTTCCATATACAAAAAATAGTTTTGATATACCAATAGGCGTTTTATACATAACGTAACTATATCTCACTGGTCAGTGGCCATTTTGTAATCTGGCTTGTCAACTCATTAAGTAAACATTTGTTAAGTTATTCTCCCTTCCCACGCCAAATTCAATGTTTTTTTTTAATACAAAAAACAAAATATATGATGTAGCTGACACTAAAATATAATACATGTTATTTGCAGTTGTTGAAACATGAACTTGTAAGACGACTGGGTTTTCCATCAATAAACATTTCAATGGAAATGTGTTGTTCTATTTTGGATCAAATTGTTTCTTCATTTTTTAATGATTTTTTCCAATGTTGTAGGCAATTATTCAGCATAGTTTGATACGTATTATAACCGAATGAGTGTTAACTTCAGTATAGCGCGGAACAATTCAATTTACGAACTTAAACATGCGGACTTACGAACTTAAACATCGTCTTCGATAATGGTTCAATGAGGTGTTTCTTTTTTTTTTTCTAATTGGTGTTTTAAAAAGTTATGAACCTTTAGTTTAGTTAACCTTTAATGTAATTAATTTTTTTAACCATTGTTCCGGATTTTTTTAATGAAATGACTGTTGCATGGTCAGAGTTGCATGTATTGTTTGTTACCACTCTTTGCTTTCACTTTTCGTTGTGGCTGTTGGTGATTATTAGGGGGTTTGATGTTGTTTTCTTTCTTTTGCTGTTTGTAGTTGCTTACTGATATTATTCCTTATTTTTTTTCTTCTTGTCTTCTATTTTGCCAGTGTTTGAAATTGGATACGAAATGTAAATATTTGGAAGGATAGTAAAAAAAAAGGGGGGTAGAACAATAGAGAACTGAACCGCCAGCAGCTACCATCCATTTTCAACTAGTTTTGTGTTATTGAGTTTTAAAACAGCCCGTTGAATGTTTTTCATTTGTTTTGGTCCATGTTTGTGTTTTGCTAAAAGTCTTGACTAAGCAACGTGTTTGAAATGTCTTCCCACTTAAGACAAATAGTATACTTAGTACTGACGTATACTTTAGCTTGAACGATGTTTCGCGACTAAATATGTAAATTGAAACATATAAATTATAATTGAAGGGCCTGGTGTAAAATGGTGTTAAGTGACATTTTTAAAATTTCGAGAAGAATGCCTATAAAGATCTGAACTGGCCTCGTTGTCTATGATATACTTCACACTTCTCGCATTAGTATCTTTGCACACATTGTTGATTTGCTAAAAATTATGCGTTGGGAAAGTAGAATTACACCTCATTAGGTAATTTTTGACAAAATTGTTACTTAACACTCTTTTATTCTAGGCCTTTCAATTATATAAAGCATATAGTTTGAATCGATTTGAATATTTTAGTTAGTAGGAACACGACACATCTAGTATTGACGAGTGACATGTCTACGCGACTAGTCTAACTACAGTATGTAGTAATAACCGGTCACTGTGACTATACTGAAACGTACACAGGAAGTGGTTTTAGATGGTGAAGTATAAAGTGGTTTTTTATTACAATTTTTTGTCATGTATCTTGGGATTTAGTTCTTTCACAATTAGCTTCGCTACATTTCGCTTATTTTGAAAAAAAAAGTGAGGCTCAGGGTTGGTCGTCAAGTGAAAATGATAAGGCCGTTCCTTTTCCTACCGGAAAGCTAAAAATAAGAAAACATTCGAGAGATAGGGGTGCAGTGAGAGAAATATAAAAACTATATATATATATATATAAATATATATATAAAAAAATATGACTTAAGAAAAGTGTACTAAAAAAAGAAAGATGGAAAGGAAAGCTGCAATCAACAACAGATACAAGGAAAAAAAACCGTATTTAAAGACCTACATAGTTTACTTTGGCTTCACCTTTCGTTTTTCCAAGTACAAACTCAACGATGGATAAATTACGTCATTGTGGGGGTTTGAGGTTTCAATTGTATTTATAGATTAGTTTTCATAGTTTCACTGCTGATACTTGTTTCATGTGAAAAAGAGAAATATATCCTTTTAAATTTTATTCCAATGTGATTTGGAACAATTCGAGCAAATGAGTGACATAAATACCAGTGTGTTTTCACAATTAAACTAATGTCAATAGTGAAACACACATATTTAAGTGTTCTAGACTAACCTTAAAAAATTTAGTAAAGTTGTTTTATTTTAGAACATTAAGAACCGTTCTATGATATACACTTGACCCCTCTTAAGATGTTTAGTTAACAACTTCTTAAGCAAAAAAAATGTATTAAACGGTCAGGATTTTGTTTACATGAATTTAGCTTTACTATAGAAACAATCATGATTCAGGTTTAAAATGTTACATTGTTAAATTAGTTTTACTATATATACAATCAATCATGATATAGGACACCAAGTTATTTCATAAGTAAAGTTTTAGTATTAATTAACACACATAGGACTAAATGCTATGCAAAAATGATTTACGTTAAATACAAGAATAAAATCTTATTAAGGCTTTCAAAAACCGTTTCCTAATTGACTTTGCTTGAAGAAACAAAACCAAACAGTCGATTAAGAACAAGCAAAGAAGTTGTTTTTGGTTTATTTTTTTTGTTTTATTATTACTATTATTGCTATTTTTAATGGTTGGTGAATTTTTCTGGGTGTCAAATGCAGCACTTTACTTCATCTCGACCAATGGAGCTTTGGTCCGTTGTTTTGTCAAAAGAAAATTTCGATTTTCTTTTTTGTTTTGCATTTTCCGTATTTTTGTTATTATCATGGTAACAGGATGTCCACGTTTTCTCATTAGCTGCAAATTACGCAGTAGGAACCGTTCGAAACCTTTTTTTTCTTCAAATTTTGGTCTGTATGGAAAAACCTATTAACAGAAATGGATATCGAGCAAACGTCAAGATGAAACAAAAACAAAAACAAAAGTTGGTTAAGGAGGAAACAAAATGTTGTTTGTTTTGATTATTAACTATACAGATCACTTTATTATCCATAGTATGTCATGAACATGGCAGACGACGACCCTAGGCGGATGGAAGAAATAAGAAAATTTGCTGCAATATATGGGAGGTTTGATTGCAAAAGGAAGCCAGAGAAGCCACTTACTCTTCACGAGGTAATATCCATCAAAGTATATCACTGACAGTGTATGGAATCCAAGTATTCAATAGAACGCCGTATCGTGGTTTATGCAATGCATAAAATTGGAATAGTTGCTAAACATGAATTTAGATTAGGCCTAAATTTAGGCTTACATGTTCTCAAAGAAAATGTTGTTAACTAACTTCAAGTCTCAACTAACTTAGATAGTTGAATTAAAGATGTTATTTCATACTTTGCCAAAAGAGGATAAACATTCTATAGATGCCTGGATTTTATACATTGTCAGTAACAAATATATGCATGTCAAACCTCCTATGACGAGCTACTCTTGCAGTGAGGTTTCGCATAATGAGCAGTTTCAAGCGTAGAATTATTCATACAACGAGGAAAATCCTACAACGAGTAGCGATCAGTCATGCAAGAGACTTGTAGTCAAACTCTAGAAACTCGCGTAATGATCATATTTTGGACTAATGCACAATACTGTTCGTATAACGGTTTTTTTTCCGATGGTTCCAATTAAACTCGTTGTATGAATATTTTTATGTACAGTAGATTCTAGTTATTATAATCACGGATAATGTTATCAACCAGCTTTTGTTATCAGAATCAGTCGGTTATTGGTATCAAAAAAGCTATAGTCCCAAAGTGATCATAATAAGCGAATTCCACTGTATATCTATTTCTATGTACAGTATATAAAAAAGATAGAACCGTTTAATTGCTCGGTACTTACAAATTACCCCATCTTTTAAGCATGGGCATTGCAATTTGAACTTTGTTTGGAATTTCATGATGGACGTTGCCTTGCGCGTTCTTTGCGTCTAACGTGTTGAAAGCCGTTTTAACTTGCAAAACAAGAGATCCTTATTGGGCGAAGAATGCAATAGCGTCCACTTAAAACTAGAACAACCCCTTTCCTTCTGTCTAAAAAAGAAGGTGTAATGTTAATCTTTGGTTCATTCTCGTTTGCTTTGCTAGGTTTCCGTGAATGAAGCTGCTGCCCAGATCTGCAAACACATTCCAGCATTATTGACGAGGAGGGACGAGTTATTCCCTCTTGCCCGCCAGGTGGTTCGAGATAGCGGCTATCAGTACTCCAAAGGCCATTCCTCGTAAGTTTCATCTGATTCTGAGTTTGGTTTTTTGGTTTTGTTTTTTTATATTAATTGCCTTTCGTACTTCCTTTCCATTGACCACATGTTCGTTCACACGTGGCACAGCTTCTTTCAACAGTTGTCTTAAGAGATTGGCCACTCTAAGCAGAAGTGTTTTTTTGAGTTTTAGTTTTGTTTGTTTTTTGTTTGTTGTGTGGTTTTACCTGTTTTGCATACCTGATTATATGGACAAAGAACGAAGCAGGTGAACCTAATGGCCAAAATTGGTCATAAGAAAGAAGTTATCGAAAGAAGTTGTGTCAGTGTAGATTTTGTTTGTTACACAGTGTTAGTTCGATTGTTAATATTGCTGAAGTTGGTGATGATGGTGAAACAATTCATCGGTGCAAAATGAACAGCCAATATAATAATTATACAATGTTATAAATTGATGATGAGATATTAAGACGTACGAGGTCAAGGTTTAATTTGTGAACCGGGTCACAATTTTAGTATAGAGAGATTCGAAACCCCTGGTAGCAATATTTTTAAACTCGTTAGTTTGGTGTGTAACAGTTCTGAACTTGAGATTGAGATCTTCTAAGTTTTTTTTATTCCAGAATCTTTTTAATTGAACTTTTTAATTTAAAATTTCTAATTCGCACATGTTGGGTCATTTTTCTTTAAAATATATAATTTTTTTGCAGTGTTGATGCATGTTGACTCCATGGTGTAATAAGATACTCGGGTGTGATTTTTCTGTTAGGAAGGTTTTGCAACGGGCTAAATATAGTTGGAAGTACACGTTTTTGTTTGTGGTGAAAGATAGGTGTAAAGAAAGGCACTCGTTCTTTGTGTGGCTATATTATTGGGTACATAGTTTTTTTGTGTGTGTTTGTGTGTGTGTGTGTTTGTTTTTGTTTACATTGGCTTTTATAGTTTTGCTCCATGCAACACTGAATAAATCGCACCCGTTTTTCTAGCTTAAAAAAGTTAAGATACCATTGGTATACCGAATAGTACTAGTTTACAGGGTGCCTAGAAAGTCTTATTTTACTACTCAAAATACTTTTCATCGGAGATCGTTTGAGAATGATTGTGACCAAAGACGAACATATACAGGCAGGGTACCTTAAGAAACTTCACACATAGAGATAAGATTTTTTTTTGGAAAAAAGTAACTATCACTACAAAAGTGACAAGGACATACCTAGAAAATATATGAGCCGTCTGAAGCCAAAGGGGAATAACCATCGTTTTTCATATTTTGAGGAATTTGAGAAAATAGAATCAAATCAAGCATTAGAACCATAAGCTATTTTTGCCTTACATGGCTTTCACGTAAACAATGGATGTTAGTACTCATTATGAGTGAAATCTAGAGTGGGTGTTATGTTAGACCAATAATAACCAAGCACGAAAAATTATAGTTAGTCTTTTGGCTTCAGACGGGTCAGATTATCTACATTATGGAGACTTTCGGGACACCCTGTAGTACAACTAGTATTTGGTATAATTACAATTATTTTGTAAAAATAATTTGTGTTTAAAGTTTTGGAACTGTTACACAAAGCAGTAACTTTTGTTTATTACTATTTGTAGACAATCGTGTAATACTTTAATAATAACAAAGGATTAGGAAGTAAAATATGACAGTACCTTTATGCGGTTAAAACAATTCAGCAATAGTATAAAAAAAATTTGCTTTTATTGGACCATATCTATATGACAAACTGGGCGTGCATATATTAAGTAAATACAGTTTTTTTTCATTCACTCACTGATTTTTATTCGTGAGTAATCAAATGTAAGCATGGCAACACTCAGTGTGATGGCAAAACTTTTTCACACAGAGCTTGGTATATATTTTAATATACAAGAAAAAAATACATTGGCGCTTTGCCATTTTGTTTTGTTATGCACATTATCTGATATTTTTTTGTTTTGTTATTTTTATCAATGAGAATAGACTTATAGTAGTGGTTGTTTATTCAGCCAATGACTAATATCAATTTTGCCCTGAATCTTATGTTTTTAATTTGCAGAAACAATGCATTTTCGGATTTCAAGTAAGTGAAAACCCATAGTAACGTATTTTCAGTGTCAAATAAAAATTGCAAAATACAGACAATTTATTTATTTATTTATTTTTTTTTTTTGTGAAAAAAAAATAATAGTTGTCTAGTTTGCGATTTTTCTTTGTTTTATAATAACTATGGATGCATTCTATTTTAGTAATGCATAAAGGTGCTGTTTCTAATTATGAGCAGGTGCTTTTGCTTAACTAGCATGTTTGGCATAATGCAATTTATAGTCACATTAACAGCAGCCGTAGAAAAAAAAAGTGGCATAGGTTATTATTTTCAGTGATGATTTGATGGAGTTTTCAAAAACAAAAATTAAATTTATTTTTTAATTTCTGGTATATAAGCCGCACCTCAGCATCATAGCATGAAAGGATTTTTTTTAGAGGAATTCTGAAATGTGTTTTTCCAGTGTAGAAATGGAATTAGTTCAATCACATAATTTTATAATTGTCATATGTACAATACTAGTACATCTTATAATACAATCATTCATATACCCAATATGGCGTCCTTTTCTACTTAACTAATTATGACTGTGACGTCATATTTCTTATTGTTTGAAAAGCTTCAGTTAATTGATCGAATAAAATGGATGCTGTCATCCTAACACTGGCTGTCTCCCTAGACGTTCAATTTCTAACAATAATTTTATGTTCAGATAATTACATTTGAATCTTAATATTCGTGTCCAAGGATTCCTAGCATTTGTATAGTTTTGTTTAATAATTTGTAAACATTAACATTATGATTGTAGATTGTAAAAGTTGTCAACGTTTTGGGTTACTTTCAGATCAGTTTAATTTGTTGTTTCGTTTATTTTACTCGTAAAAGTTATTTCATGCCTATGCTAGTGCAGTGTCTACCAGCAAAAATTAACAAAAGCATTTTAGTGTCGTAAAACTTATTTCGCATTGGCACAAGTTTTTGTTTGGTGTGTTCCTATCGGGTAACAACATCAATCTCTGTCATGTAGTTTTTGCTAACCCTTTATTTTCTTCTTCTTCTTCACTCGCTCATCACTACAACAGGCCTGATTTGCAACTTGTTTATACCTTTTTTTTTTCTACGTCGTTGCTGGCTGTTCTTGTTGCACCGATGAAATAAAACTAGTCCCAGTCGGTGTCCGATGATGGGACCCCGGTTGGGCCTTTTTTATTTTGTTTTTAAAAAGCGCTTGCTGCTCATGCTCGCGAATGGATTGCTAAAAAAATTTCTGTAGTTGGGGCGATTCTTCTAGGTCCCAGAACTTCAATTCGAGACCATACAACAACGGCGAGGAGCCGGCCAAACGGCCGCGCCTCGACCAGGGCAGTCCTGACTCTCGCCACCACGACCAGAACAGGCTCAAACGCCAGGTAAGAACATCTTATTACATCAAAATATCTCTTTCATTATCGAAAAATTTATTTTTTGTTGTTGTTGTTGTTCAACCATCTCTATTCCCCCCCCCTCCTCCAACGTGTGGGGGTAAAGGAAACTACGCATCCACGCTTAGTAGAAGTACGCTGGTGCTAAAATAATGCCTGCCCGAGGTTTTCTTTAATGAAGGAACCAGTTTGGACGAAGTTGTACTGCTTTCCAAACGGGTTCCTCATTGAAATGCGAACTGGACCTTATGAGAACCTATGTAGTAGCCCCAGCGGTGTGGGTAGCCAAGTGTGAAGCGAGATAGCAACAGCAGTAGTTGTAGTAGTAGTACCCAAATCACCGAAGGAAAACGCTAACGGTAGTAGTAGGTAGTACAAAGCGACACCCCGCAATACCGTTATGTATTCGGTTTTGAAAGACGTGGGGTTATCATTGGTTGCCAGTCGAGAGGTAAAAAAAAAAGCCTGAGAAAAGCGGACTTGGGGGTCACAAGAAATGGTGGTGGGCAACGCTATTCTCGACTCTTAGAGCCCACCTGTCTCTCCTCGGTTGTCAGTGCAGAGGAGTTGAAAAGAGTCGTAAAGACAATGGCGACACCCACAGTCATTAGCCTCCAAGCAGGGAGCTTGTCATGTAATCAGGTTTATGGCCTGTCTGCTTTATTGGTCGCTGTTGGGACGTTTGTGCGTGGAACTGTCCCGTACCTTGGCTACTTGTTTTTTTGTGTGGGTTGTGTTTTGTTTTGTGTGTGTGTGTGTGTGTGTGTGTGTGTGTTCTTTTGAGATGTTTGAGAAGGTGTGGTGTCGAATTCTAGCTGTTCGACTATGTGTTGCAATGATTGAAAAGTAATATTAAAAAAATGAGGATTATGGCTGTAAATATAAATGGTGTTCACTATAGAGAACATTGCGAAATGACCAACTAGTTGTAAAGTATTAACTAACCCCTATCTTGATATTTGAAGTGTCCAAACGTATATGGTTTTGTAATAAAGGGAACAATTGAAGGAGCGTATTTCCAAAACGTGTTAAATCTAAAAGCACAATTTTTTAGGGAACAGGTTTTTTTTATCCATTCGACCATAGACTGCATATAAACGTGATTTTTTTAGTAGGAAATAATAAGTTTTGAGTCTTGAAAATAACTCAGCAATGCACAGATAGCCTCGTATCTCAAAAATGATTAAATGGAGATAAGACGTTTTGGAAATAAGTTCTTCAATCGTGTGACCAATTCAAATCGAAATGTGTGACCAACAAATGGTATGTTTTATTGAATGAGATTACATACATGAAGCGAGTTTGGTTTTTGGTCAGTTTATGTTCGAAATATTTTTTAGTGACTTTGTGTTCATCTCGTTGAGGGGCACTTTTAACTTCATAATGGAACTCAATGGGGAATCGATCTCGTTTATGAAAAATTAACGAAAAGTCATTGAACCGCGTTCACTGTTTTTGTTTAAAAGTCTCCGAGTTAAATATGTATTGTAGTGATTAATCACTCTTCCTTTTTTGCAGAAAATGTTACTGGTCTGTTAAGTGGTTTTTTTGTTGATATGTTTTTGGTTAACTCAATTGAATTCACACTGATGAGTGCAGTTAAGTGATTGCCTTAGTTTATAACAGCTACTTGTTAATTCAATTTTCTGTGAAATAGAACCAAATTTTCTATTAGGTAGGAAAATAAGATTTAGTATCAAACAATGTGTAGATTAGATTTAGAACACCAAAAAACTAAAAACATACAAACCACTGGATTTGATTTGATCTGGTTTTGTTAATGAGCAAAGTTTGGTAACTGCACGCAAGTTTGGTTTTATAGTTAAAAAAAATTGAGATTGATATAATCAATATCAATCAATAATACTGTTTTTTTTTATATTTATATGTCTGGTTTAAAGATATCTCAGATTCATCACTTAGCAGAAATCAGATAAGACGTTTCCAGTTTGATAATAAATCAAAACCGGAAACGTCTTGTCACCTTCAACAAAACTGAACCTAGATTTACCATTTTTGATAGATTCATTCACCAGTACATTAAAAATTGCTTTTTAAGGATGTATATACGTAGTTTCGCATTATGCGAATTTAGATTTGTGCAATATTTGAGAATTCGATTTTCGATATTTCTACAAGTTTTAATTTATGGGGATTTTGATTTTTATGCGAATCTAGATTAACGTAATCTTTGAGTAATGTAATAGTCAATTTATGAAAGTTTTGATTAATTTTATTTTCGATTTTCTGCAATTTTTGACTCGATGAGTATGATTTTTGTTACATTGGACTTCGTGGTTTTCGATTTTTGCGGGTCTCAATTTATGCGATTTTTTGACCCACAGTATATCGTCATAAACGTCTGTAGATGCTATATGTAGATGTATTGTTTTTAGTTTACTCGCTCACAAAGTCACTCGCAATATTAGTGAAGCTAATATAAAACGTATAGCAAAAAACGAACAAAATTCTTTCAATGTAATTGAAACAAAAGTTATCTCTGAAAATAATAATATGGCGTAAATATATTTCGTCATAACTCCTTGTTTTGGACACTTCAAACTATTTTTTTTTCTATTCAAAATTATCAAATTTCCTAGTGCCAAGGTGTTAACCATCTTGAGGTAGGCCTATAGATGTGTTCTACTTGTTACATTTAATTCAAACTATCACGAATCGATTGTCCCTAGCAAAAAAACAAAAAACAAAAAACAACCGAAGAAAAGCCAATCTAAAAAATTTTTTAATTTCGCTTTTCAACTTGTTTCATATCTGTCTCTACAGGTTGATTCAGGATTTGTTGCTCTACATTCACGCGAATGTGAACTTGTGTGTACTCAGGAGCGGCTGGAGACGATTGGCGAGGAACTGAAGCAGATCGTCTTGCAACAGGATGAACTGCGAGCGCGAATCGCTCAGGCCAGGGATTTGCAAGACTTTGCGGCCGTGCAGCAGCTGCAGCATCAGGCAGAGCAGCTGGGAGCTCAACAGGTCCAGCACATGAACGAACAGTCGGAACTGATGAAAAGGCAGCGACAGCCAAGGTGAGTAGTAGTCGTCCTAAGGACTACGAATGCCAACTTTTTTTCTTCTTCTTCTACTTAAGTTTTCTTTGGCTTTTTGTTTTCCCGCAACTTTTCATTGGTCGCGAGAAAGCGTCCACGCTATGCAAAACTGGATGAGAAAAGTGCAACGGTCTCTTTGCTATACATTCTCTTCCGTTTTGTTTTTTTGTATTGGCGTTACTACTACTACTACTACTACTACTACTGTAGAAGGGTTGGATTGTTTTTTGTTTATTCTTCAACTTTTTTTTTTTGTGGACACTCGGTGTGGGATTAGTAGGAAGCCAGGTTCTACTTATTGGGAACCTCTTACATGGAGGTTCTCAATTCGTTGATTGTGAACGCAGTATAACTGCTCTTGTTTGGTATACAAAACATACAGGAAGTCCTGGGTTGACGCGAGGGTTACTGCCTGCGAAAATGTCACGTAATTCGAAACGAAATTTTTTCAAAGTGGTAAAAACACAGCAGATTTTACTTGAAAAAAAAAGAAGCCTTTAGAAGGGTCTGAAACGTCGGAAGTGTCGCAGTGTTGGTCAAATTACCCGGTCAGTTAAGTGTTTTACAATTTTTTATTAACTTTTAATTATCAGTTACTTTGTATTCTAGTTATGTATATTAGGGTAGGGGAACATACTTTGTATATATTAGCAGAAAATCACACATAACAAACTCGCATGAATCGAGGACTTCATGTAACTTATAGTATACTGTGTTTCGGTGTATTATAGGCGAAGCGGTGTATATTCTGAACATTTCTCATCTATAACCTCCTTCTTTTTTGAAGTCGGTTAAAAACGCGTACATTCAACTATGTATACTAAAAACTCGATTATCCGAAATCCTGGTTTATTCGAATTAGGTAAAATAATGTCATTTCAATATAAAAACCGTTACGTTATCGAAAAATGATTTGACATTCATCGACAACAATGAATAATTTATCAAATAAATGATGAAAAGTGTCGTACGAGATGTAGTTTTAGTAATGGAACATACAGTGTAACGACTTCATAGTTATGCGGATGGACCAGTTAATTTCACCTAGGTGTGCATTAGACACACCACGTGCTTTTTCAAGATCCCTAAAATGTAGTGTTTGATAGGGTATGGATTATTTAGTTCGTCACTTGAGATTCATGGTGAACTTCAAATATCATATACAGAATGTGTGGTCACTTGTTACCGTTTCAAGCTACCGGTACTGGATGTTGTTTTGGGCATTTTATATTGTAATTAGAAACTCATTATGATCTAGGATTGGATTACCACTAAACTTTCAAACCACGTGTGTCATTAGTGAATTTCTTATTCTGTTGGGTTCTTTTGATTTTGCAATTGTCAGAATTCGAATAACATTCGGGAAGGTTGTTGTAAGCCATTTAAACGGTTGTAGGCTAAATGTGTTTTTTTGATGTAGAGGCTACTGTTTTCTTGAGTTTGATTGAGAGTGTACTTTTAATTATGATCGAATTATGAGTTGTTTAAAAAACATTATTGGTAAAAGTGAAATGCTTATTTTTTGATCTTATTATCATGTCAGACGTTTGACTTAACGCTTGCGTTTCACTCTTGAAAATTGGGTTTAAATAAGGAAAAGTTTCTATGATTGGCATCCGGAATTACTCTTTTTTTTCCCTAGAGGTTATGCTATTAAATTTATTTTGTGCATTTGATCAGCTAATTGCCAATAGTAGTTTATTGGCATCTACTCTTCTACGTAAATCTGTCTAATAGTCTACTGTATCGTTATTTTTTTTTTCCAAATCGATATTCTTTGGTCTAATAGAATTGCGTCCTTTTTATTAACATTTACACACACTGGCCTTAAGATTAATTTTTGTCGAAATACTTTCAGTTGTTAAAAATTCAACCTCCAAGTCAAGTTAAGTATGTTTGGTATTGAACCATTTGTTTTGTACTTAATCAGTATTTGCATTTAAAAAGCATAATCATTGTAGGTCTTACATGTTACCAGCATTTTATAGAATTTAGGCACTCTTACAATGTCTAACCTCTTTTGACAAAGTATGATTTATACAAATTTATACAAATTGAAATTGTATAAAACTGTTAGTTACTTTTATCTATAAAAAATGCCAAGTCTAGAAACAAACTTTACATTTTATAGAATGATTGGATTACACACGTAACATTTATAATATTTAACATGTGTTGCTTATATCACGATTTGATAGTTTTTATACGACGAGTTAAAATCGATTTAAAGCAAAATACATTAACACTAAATGAATCGGGAAATTTCCACCAGTGAACTATATAGTATATGAACAACGTGAAAGTGAGACATGTAAAATGATTTATTCAATACGTTCAAATGAAGTAGAATAAATATCAACTCCCTACTATACTATACATAAACTAGGGTTAAATAACGTTTCTACGTGTGTTGTTTGTAGCCAAGTTATTTGTCTAGAGATATTCTCTGAAAGTGGGGGGTGCTTAATGAAAAACAAAAAGTTTTTTTGGGGTCTTGAGTCGACCCAATCTGTGACGTTATAAAGTTATCAGTAGATGCAAATGAGCTTCGTTTTATTTATGTACGTATTTTTTGTTCCTCCTCGTCTTGAAGATGTTGGATCAGGACGATTTTAATTGGGAGTGAAGGGTTTGTATTTTGTTGCTATGGGGTGATTGAATCGAAATACAAGGATTTCATTGATTTATACGAACTCCGTATATGCGATTTCGCTATTACGCGAAAATAAAAATCCTAGATGATTGTTATGTGTGAGGATGTAATATGTGTGATGTATGAGGGTGTAATATTTTGATCCGAATAAGCGACTTTGTACTTTCTTATTGAAAGTAAAAACTGTCAATGTTACTCTTATATCGATATTTATCAATGCAATTTTTAAAGTTAAAAGTATTTTTGTTATTGGTATTCTAAAAACAAACTTCCATATGTCTTCCAAACAAGAATGCCTTGGACGATTTCGGGATAAATCGATGTCCAGAATGAAGTAAGTTCGGGATCGAGGGTAAAAATTCGGGACAAATTGGTGTCTTGAATTAGTCCCCAATAAATTAAGGGTGAAAGATGAAAATTCAGGACTGTCCCAGAAAAATCAGAACGTCTAGTCACTCCGGCCATTTAGTATAGTAA
>JAQIWH010003030.1:0-21660 GCA_034695005.1 Cryptops parisi | reverse complement strand
TTCACATTTCCTAGAAAAATGTATTGTCCAAAACTTCGGGGCCCCTGTCCTCGAGACTCGAGGACAGGGGCCCCGAAATTTTTTTTCCCAGGGCCCGAGTTTGCTCTCGGCGGCCCTGCTGGTAGCACTACGACACCAGTAGCTCAGATGGTAAAAACAAGAATTTCTGGTTCGATCGCAAGCTAAGGCAAGAAAAGCGGTTTCCGCCCCTTTTCATTGACAACTATTAATCAAGTATACTTAAAAGTATGACATAATATTCGATTCGACACTATATTGGAAAATCTAAAAAAAATTTTAAGTTAAAATTTGATTGGGAATTTCACACCATCGAAACAACCCCCTCTTCTGCAACCTGTAAGCTTCTGTACGATAAACACGACACCCGACGCGTGGTTAGCGAACTTCTTGGAGGTGGTTGTTTGTGGACGATACTTTATGGGACGTTCATCGGTACATACAAACGTCGTCTGATGATGCCAGCAACAGCTCCGCCCACGCCCACCACCTTCCATACCCCCTCTAACTCCAACCCCCGCACGCGACCAGAGGATAGAGTGAAAGTGGAAAACAAGAGAGAGAGATAGAGAAGCAGCGGGCTGCCATTAACAGATGACACTCGCCTGCCTGGACCACTAGTCACACACGAGGGATTTGTAATAGAGTCCTTAATGGCTTCTGCACCGAACTCATTAATAAAGGAGTAAAACTGGGAGTGTTGCGTCTCCTCAGCACCACCCAAGAATTGGTATGCAAGGAATGGAGTCCCGGACCCGACATGCAACGCGACAAAATGAGTTTTCTTCTCGACCCCTTTTGTGGTTCCCGTCTTTCCACCGAAAGCAATGACTTCCCCGGTCTCCGTACCCGTTCTAAGATTTAAATGAAAAATGATGATGCCTATTAAACTAATAGTCGTGACAAACTTACCCCCCCCCTAATAAACGATGTCGGCCTTCCGATAAATGGTTTGCCGTCACCGAACCTCGTCATCACTTTCGAAGACAAGTTACTTGGTAGATTCACTCGAAAATAATCCACTTTCTTTAATCAGTTTCTCCGACTTTCGGCACCAACGAGAAAACGTTATAAACTAGCTCCATCCTTAATCACATTCTTCGCATTCTAGCGAATAAGGAGCAAGATCTAGTGGCGAATCCTCATTTCCATTCGCGAAGTGAATTGTTTTCAATTCACCGCAAACTAAGATAAACTTTAACTACATTACCGTATTCGGAAAATGGGAATTCATTTGAATATCAACACCAGACACACACACACTAAGTTTTGAATTTCAAACATGGAAATCGGGAGATTTAAATCTCCCGAAGCTTTCTCCTTTCATTCAAACTAAGAAGAAGGGCGAAGAAAACGGGAGAGGAAAAAAAAAGCAGATTCTCATTGCTCACTCGAAACACAAGCCTGTGTAAACAAAGCTTAGGATCAAGTCGAGACGTAGTAGTAGTTGTTGTAGTAGTAAGTAGTATTGCTCCGAGTCATTTGCTCATTCTTAAGGCAAACTCATTCACTTAGTGGAAAACACTTTAACGCTCTGTTGGCTACAACAACAACAACAACAACAACGTGAGAGTAGGCTTTTCTCTTCCACGCTAGATTTCTCTCCTCTTTTCTTCTCCGCGTTTCTCCCTTCATCATCATTATCATTATCTCGACTAGCGAGCGGAGGGACTTTTATAGAGGCCAAAAAGGTGTCATCTTCACCTCGGTCGCCTCGAAATGCGACAATTATTCCGCCTAAGTCAACTTCTCTCGAACGTCGGGTCCGTTCGTACTCACCCAGGGGTCAGGGAATGCAACCCCGGCAAGTGCCGGTCACCATTGGACGCGCATGCGCTGTCGAGGTCATTGGCGAGCCACCTTCACCTGACGACAGCCTTTAATTAACCCCTGCTGCCCCACCCTCTTCCTCAAACTTTGCAATTTAAATGCGCGTCTTAGCTGCTTTTCACGTTGCAAGCCCAACATTCCCTGTGCTCAAATGATACTGGACACAATCCTTTGTTGATCGTCGTTGTCCGCGTGTCTGTCTCTGTTTGCAAGTGCTGGAAATCAAAACGATTTCATCAAGAAAAACTTGAAACAACAAACTATTCCCCCATGTTGCAGAACTTCCTGATGAAGCGTTCCAAGATGAAATTACAGAAAAGCGAAAATTAAAGAACATTGATATATCATCGTGTTAAACCGCAATGAACTAACTCACAGTTATTGGATGAAATGAAACCACCGAGTCATGATCTAGTTCTAGGCATAGATTAAGACTTACATTGCTGGACCAATTAAAGGTAGTTACACGACACTACGAACCAATCGGAAAAACATGCAACCCTATGGAAAAACCATACGTAAAATCGTCGTTTTCTCAAATTGAAGTTTTTTGCCTTCGTTCTCTATTTATGGTTTAAGACGATCCAGTGAGTTCCTTACATGCGATTTTACTATAATGTGATGAATAATAATATTCTATAATACGTGACAAAAGAAATCCTCCTAAAAGATACTCGTTATGTTACAAAACATTTCGTACCTATGCGATTCTGTGGTGCACAATTGAGTGCACGAATTGCCTGAGCATTGTGAACTCTGTGAGTGTTATCTATGTCATTTTAGATTTATGCGAAGAGTTTCCAAAAGGGTAAATCTTGCATAAATAGAGAACTTCCTGTACAATAAATTTTTATCGAAGATTTAATTTATTCGTACAAGTTTATATTGAATAACATCTGCTCGAAAGCGAAAACTCACTGACTCAGTTACGTACTGAACTGTTTTCCATTATCTTTGGAAAACGGCGATTCGCATTACGGAGAGTCGCTTTACGACGAACTGTTTCTGGGAAGTACCGTTATTCGTAAATCAAAACTCGCTATTACGTAATAGTTAATTATTAGTTTTTCAATACAAAATCACTTAATAAAAAGATGCATATTTTTTTTTAACTTCTTAGAGCTTCAATAATATTAATCAAGCAACCTAGTAGTGTTTTAGACTTCGTCAAATGTTTCGTGAAAATCAATACTCAATGTCCAATACTCAGTGTTAAATAAAACTGACAGTCAGCAAAATCAATGCTACTTATGGAATGTGTGTGAATATTTAAGCGAATTTCATCCTTAAATTTTATAATATCCGGTTTACGAAATTCTGATCAATAAGAACTCATTACTATACATCACTATATCCACGTGAATTTCAAGAACTGCATAGCAAATAGTCAATTTAAATTTTACATTTATGACTAATATTGTCTCAAGAAATGTAATTGAAGGGCCTGGTGTAAAAAGGTGCTAAGTAACATTTTTACAATTTCGAGGTCAACTCGTTTGAACTTGCCTTGCTATGAGATACTTCACACTTCTTGCACTTATATTTTTTGCATATATTGTTGTTTTGCTCAAAATTGTGTGTTAGGAAGGTTGAATTGCACGTAACACATTCGAAAATCCTTCCCAGGTCATTTTTGACAAAAAATGTTACTTGACACTCTTTAGCACCAGATCCTGCAACTTATTCAAAATAACAATCACAAATTCTCGTGACTATTAGTTTTAATAAATTAGAGCTTACAAAACATTATTATTTTTGTAAGTCTTTGTCGTTCCTATTAAACGTGTAATTTTTCATACAAAACGTCCACCGTAAGTAACACTTAATCGTATCGTAACATTTAATGAAAGAAAACAAACAATTTTCACCGAACGACGTTACAATAGTTGTCAACTCTCGCTTTTCGACATTTCCAGATAGTATTTATTCACTTCTACGATTATTACATATTTTATGTAGCAGTTTAGGTTTGTTCTCAGTATAACCAGACCTACTAATAGTGAACGCATGCTTCATGTGGCATAATATGAAAAGCCTATTGGTCGAAGCAATGATATTTTAGAGCGACTTAAGAAACGAAAACAGCTTAATAGCAAATAGGGACATTCCCACATGTCATTGAGTTAAGAACTATTATTTTTGTAGCTTGAAATATCCACATTTTAAGACTGTTTAAATGACGTCTATTTAAATAAATGTGAACTTCGTACAGACTGGCTCTTCAAAGTCATCAAGAATGTAATGTACAAACATTTGTGGCCACTCTTTGACCATTTTGAAAAAAGACTTGTTTCTAAAACTTCACAAATTAAAGCTATTTCTAAAACTAATTTCAGACATTGACAAGTACGATAGATGATCACGGAACTTTCAGATAGTCACATTGCGTTGTTCTGTATATTTCAACAAGTTACAACAAGACTTGGTCTTGTTCCGTCACGAATTTCAACAAAATTCGAACTGGAATTAGAAATCTATTTTCACTACTCTAGTTTAAAAATTTTTAACTTCGCAATATTTGATCTTTTAACCTTTAGTTTTATGTTGATGTTTCAGCCCTAATTTGGCCTTCGTTTTGCTTATTGGTTCGAATTTTTGCATCCCCTCGAAAAGGCTATTCTTTAAACATGTTTTCGCTACAAAGTTACAGGATGATACGGGGTCAGTCAAAATATTCTAAGTTGTAAACAGGTTCTTTAAATTCCAAAATCAACAAGGTGCATATTCTTCGAAGTGTAGTCCGTTAACCTGAAGGACTCCGGGGTTGGAGAAGAAAAAAAAAACAGTTCAAAAAAACTTCACTGATCAAATTTCAAGTTGCTTTCCAACGGTTAACATTTACACATTCTTTCCATTGATCTCTGTTTTGTTTTCATATACTGCTACAACGAGGCTTATCTTAAATAACATTCTTATGTAACGAAAACTGAAAGCCAAAATATTTTTATATTCTTACCACCAACTATCGTATAAACCGATATAATAATAAACAACAACTAACCATTCTCGCCATAACTCAGGAAAACATTCTTGGAAGTTACGAACGTTCTTGGAAAGAAACTTCAACTGGACGTATAAGACATCAATAAATTCCGACACGTTATCAATTTTATCTTAGTAGTAATACATTAATCGTAGAAATGGTCCAGGCTTTAAAAGTGAATTTGTGAATCTTAGTTCTCAGGCAGGCAATCTTAATCTTCTTTGGTGTTTATTTATTAACCACTTTTATTTAACTTAGCGTTGAAATGGTTAGCCCTTTTTGAGCTCTTTTTTTTGGGTAGGTTCCCGATGACCTACAGAGCTAGCTAACATAGGTTGTAGAACATTTTGCTGTGTCAAATTTTGATAAGTCGAAGTCCTGTCAATTCTGAGATTTTGTCACACAAAGGGTACCTTTTTCCTCGAAGAGTGTTGCTGGCGATATATCTACATTTTAAGCCACTACACCATTCTTGTACACAAAAATAAATGCATTTATTTTATATATAGTTTACTACCTATACTTAATGTAAGCAATCATTGGATAATAGCGCCGGATAATATTTCCACAGTACATTTTGCATGAAAATAATTTTATTTTAAAGACTCCTGATGCTACGTGAATCATCGTAGAAGAAAATAACCGGAATACATTTTTAATATTTTTATTTTATTTTAATGTGCTTGTAAATCCAATTTTCGCCTTCATGTCAGTGGCGGGTAGCGACGAAACATTAAATATCAATTTGACTTGATGAGTACCGCCGTAGCCTTTTAAATAATCATTGTCAATAGTTAAAAATTACTTAAATATAATTCGTCAACTATTTTTAATATAAACCACCACATAGTTTTTTGACTAAAAGTTCTAATATTAGCGTACTTGCTTATGGTAACCGTGGACGCGTCCGGTGCTGGTGCTACCCGAACGCCCGATGTCCGGAGCTACCCTCTCGATATGCTCTCATTCAGAACCTAACTGCGCTTATTAGGCTGTCAATTTTTCTACTTTCAATTTTAAAATAAGCAGCTGAAACATCGTATAATGAACTGCATATTCTCCGATTGGAATCTTGAACATCGCTATTTTTTTTATGATACCCCATAAGTTACCTTGAGCAGTTGATGATTGATCAAAAAAGCAAAAAATTTCGATCTGACGCAACACCATGCAATCAATTGAACTACACATTTATGACTTAGACATGGGTTGTCAAATGAGATAAAGCTGTCTACGCTAGCTATCATAGAAAGTGAGCTATAGCGATGTCCGGGGCTACCCGCTGTCCGTGGCTACCTGCCGTTCTCTTAATAGCCACGAAATAGCCATGCATATGTAACACATGTTGTACATACATTACGTACAATATTGACGCAGTTTATTTAATGTTTCTAAATTTGATTTATTTCTACATTCCATTTAAAGTCAAAACAATAATAACTTTATAACCCTTTGGTTTCAAGAAGCTCATGTAACCGAAAAATGGTTATTTTCCAAAATGTCTGTATGTCAAAAATGTATCTAGTATAAAAAAACAAAATTATGAGAAACTTATTTATACGAAAAATAAAACAGTCAATATTAAATTTTTAACCATTTTTTACAATATGTAACTTTTTGTTGTATTTAAAATTTTGTAATATTTTTTTTTAGATTTTTTTTCTCCAAATAAAACTCGTAAAATAGATTTCGTACTTACATTTGACATTTTAATTGCTGGAATAAAAAGATTAAGTTGCTATTACTGAGCTATAATTATTAATTATAGAAGCTAGAATTATTAATGATTTTAAAAAATAACCCTTAAAAGTGTAATTTCTCAAATTAACTTTGGCGCATGAAATTTTGTATAAGTAGAACGCAAAACAGTCAGAATTCTAACTCGGATAAAATAAAATCACTTATTATAACTTAATGATGTGCAAAATGTTGCGTGGTTACTCTTCTCACTATTTCATAAAAACGACAAATTGGATAACTACTACTATTCACCGGAACTTAAACACTTCCTTCACACACGTCCTTGTTTATTATAACAAGTCGTGTAACTTTCTAGACACCTTGCGCAACATAACTATAAAAGTACACACTAGATTTGTATAAAACCAGACAAACTAATACCGACCAGCGATTCGGAAACGACGACTATTAAAAACTACCAGCTATAAAAGGGTTAAAAACTAAAAGAAGAAAAAAGCATATAACAATCAAATATCCAAGAAAAAAAAATTAAAAACAGAATAAAATGCGGTTTAAAACGACTTTTACAAAAAATATTTTAATTAAATAAAATTGTATAAAAATTATACAATAGTTCAAAACTAAAAATATTATAATTCTGACATCTTGTAAAAACGTCGGAACTAAAAAAAATGTAAATAAAATAAAAAACTATTTTTACAAACAAACAAAAACAAAAAAAAACTAAAATGGTATAAAAAAGATGCAACAGTTGAAAACCAAAATCAATGTAATTCTGGTATTATAGAAAACAAAACTAAATCGTACAAATAACGATGTAAGCAAAACCTAACGTCAACCGTTAAAGCGCAAGCGTAAACCTAGCAATCAACACGATTCGATCAATCACCGTCACAGAGCACACAACCCGACCAAAATTTACAACGACACAAAAAAACAAAACAACAACAACAACACAAACAAATAAACAACCTCACTCACCAGTTGCATAAAGCAAGTTGAATGATGCGTGGGTGGACGAAAGGCAATACAGTAGTAGTAGTAGTATCTCAGTAGTGGTAGTAGTAGTAGTAGTAGTAGTAGAAGACAATACGAGTAGGTCGAGACGCATCTCGGCTCACCCTATCGCACTGCTAGGCTTCCGATCTTTCCGGTTATGTAGGAACTCTCTGGTAACACATAGGCCTACACAGCCTCTCTCTCAGTGTGTGTGTAGTCTCTCATTCGTTGTTTGGAGCGCCTTCGCTCTCTGTAATGCCGATGTTACGACTAAGCGAGCGAGACAAGAGAGCCGCTACTAACCTCTTCATCCGCCCACGCCACCCCTCGATCACGAAGGTGAAAGTAGTAATAGTAGGCACCAATGAAAACTCAACTCTTTTCAACATTTTTTTGTTCTTGGTGCCATTTTATTTGATTATACTTCTTGGGTTTGTTTTTTAAAATACAAACTTGTGCTTGAATTCGTTTTAAACGAAACTCCCTTCTTCATTCATCAGCATCATGAGCGTGTACTGATTTTTATTTTAAGAAAAATCGCGTATTGTTTCTTTAGTAGTGTAGTACACTCCATATTAAAATAGAATTATCTCTAATTAGTACAACTTTGTTTTTCTTATTGAATGAACGTGGTGACATTAAATTTTGACATTTGGTGACTGTGGAAAAGACTCTACAAAAAAAGTGACCGTTATTTATTTTATTTATTTGATAGAACATCCGAACAAACACAATAATACACACACACAAGAAATGAGTAAACTGAACCAAATTATTCAAAACACTCAATGACACGCATCGCGTGGAAAGATTTACAGTGTGACAAAAATGAATGAATTTGAATAAAAGACATGAAAGATTATATTGGATAATACTTTTCTTTACCTATTTGACGTATGATTTAGTTTGTTAAGGCCCTTTAAAAATTGCATTATTAATGAAACGTATAAGTTACTGCTAACCATAAAAAAATATTGTTCATTTAGTATAACGAAACCTCGATTTGTGCGTGTGTATATAGCTATTTTTTATTTTAAGAAGTCAGTGAAAAAAAAACGTATATTCTTTGATGTTAAAATTTTTTTAAATTGCATATAGTAAATCTTATTGGTTATTATTAAAGTACGGTACGTATCATCATCATTTCAGTTAGTAGACTACCTCTTATTGATTCAAAATTGTGTTAAAATGCCCTTGAGAAAAATTGAATTTTATATAATACGGGTACATATTTTTGTCACTAAGAATAATGACCATTCTAAAATAAATTTTTAAAAAGTTTAAAATCACGTTTTTGCAGTGCATAATTTCACTTCATATCACCCGCGTTTTGAAATTGGCGGTAAACTTAGTCAATGGACAAATTCGTATTCGATCATACACCTATTTAAATAAGGTTTCTTCGTACTAATTTACCAAAAAAAACTAATTTTCCTACACTGTTAAATTCAGTTCCTTAAGATCGTCTGAAACATGCAATTTTTGATTAGAAGCAATTTGTGAATAAATGTGACGTCAGCTCATTACCAACCAGTTTTTATTGATTGGACAAGCTAACTTCACAATCATCCAAAAAAATTGCTTGAAATGCCTAACCAAAAATTGCGTGCATCATGCGGTCATTAAGCATCATCCTTCAAAAAAAGACGACACTTGTGTATTATCGACCAGCCACTGCCATTGGAGTGACAAGTATCAAAATGACGTCACAATAATACAGTTTAAAGTGTTTGTGCTTATTTACACAGTTTTATACAATTAATTACACCAACATATATATATATGAAACTCTAAATTTAATTTCAACTTAAATATTCATTTCTTTGTTATCATTAACATTCCTACTTTAATACTCGGTTGTCTTCGATGTTTACAAACCTTTAATAACTCATCGTCTTAAGTTGCTGTTTTCGATGTTGATGTGAAATTCATTTAAAACAAACAAGTGAACATTCCGAAATCGAATCAATCGGAATATCAAATCATGTTGATCTTTACTCAATTACTATACAAATTCGCCTATAGAATAAATCAACCAAGTGTTGACCAAGCACAAATTATGCGTATTGAACACAACGTTAGCCTATTAGTTAGTAAGTAAACTTTCCGAATTGCTTACAATTTCTCAATATTTTAAAGGCAATTGATAAACGAATAGATGGAGAAAAATGTCATAAAGTTAGTGTTAAAGTGTACATTTCACAAAAATTATTACTTAAAGCATAGACTAAAAAGATACAGATCTCTTTAGTTTATGGCACAGAGATCTGTTTAAACTATGGTTAAAGTGTGAAACCTCTTATTTCACGAAATAAACGTAGTCAAAATACGACTTTCGATACTGTACGAAATATTTCAAGTGTGAAAGTCTGTTATTTCGTAAACTACTTAATGTGTACTACCTATCTACTTAAGTCCATGTCTCTTTTAAATGCTACAACAGAAATAAGATCCAAACATCTTGTCTTTCGGTTGAAAACAATATCGTCTAATTCAAATTGAAGAGAAACAAAAAATAGAAAGTGAGAAAACTTTGAAAACGAACAGCATCTATAATTAACGAAGATTAAAAGGTTAATTAAAGGCCCGAAGCAGAACTCACGAATCTGTTCGCACAAGAAGATGAAAATCAATTAAACACCTCTTACTTAATCGGGTGCAAGAAAGTGTTAAACGTATGGAAAACAGTTCAACTCTCATCCCATATATCTCTTTTACAAATTTCCTACCACCACCACCATCATTTGAAATTCAGATCTTGTCCCTAGCTAAACGATAGGCTTAAACGAATTGCGTGCAAAACTCCATTTTTTTTCACTCCATTAAAAACAAACAGAATTATATAAAAAAAAAACCGTGGTCGACATTATTTTAGGTAAAGTAACATCTGTTACATAATTACTATGACGCTGAAATAACTCGACCTGGTTTACAAAATATTTCCGTAAACGAAATGACATCTAAAAAAAAATGTTTATCATTCATTATGTAATCATATGTACGCAACGCATTTAATACTTAATGAAAGTGGAAAACGAAATAATTAGTCTATTTCTCAGGTGACAACTACATTCAGTAGTCTAAGGATCAGTTTCACGCTTTTTTGTTTATTTTCATGCCGAGATTTAACGCTTATCGTATCAACAATAGGAAATTCAAACCCTGTGGAATTTTTGCCTTCCATCAAGCTGCACGGTGCTAATTGACTTTCCTGTTGAAAGTTTTGAATTTTAGTCTAAGTTTTGAAATTGTCAATTTGAAAGAAAAAAGAAACACCTAAATAGTTGTAAAACTCTTTTTTTGTCGTTCATAAGCGCTTGGTTATTATTATATTACGTATAAAATACTCATACTGTACTAATGCATAGTATGTCATGATATATTGTACATGCGGTGGGGTGGTGGACGAATGGGTGGTGGACGGGGTGGTGGACGAATGGGATTTGTTCCAAAACGTTGTTATTCTTACGTTTTGTTCCTTACATGTACAGTGTCTTGCATTTCTTGAAATTTTACGATTATCAGCCATTTTAAAGTTTTGAAACCATAATCACTAAATATCGAATGGTCTGTATCAGAATTTTTTTGTGTTCCGCGGAACCCCAAGGTTCCACGAGACCCTTCTTGGAGATCTTCGGAAATTATTTGCATAAGCAACATAATATAGTAATGTAATACTATAGACAAAAGGGATCCATTTTGTATCTTTTTAGTCCATGGTGATACTACCTTGACGTTGTTAGTCTTTAGTCGTTATTAAACCTCTAAATTCTACGTGCATAGCCATTGGCTCAGAGCACATCGCACCAGAGTTATTTTGTAATAATTTGTTGTTATTTTGTAATGAATTAATATAAAAGAAATATTTTTAAAATTCCTGATTAAATTTATCCTTTAAATTTTAAAGGATATTTTAACTATCGATATTTTTCACTGTTAGAAATTCTAACAGTGAAAAATATCGATAGTAAAAATAACCTACAAAAAAGATATGTATAAAGATTATTTTTTAGGAGGAGTTCCTCAAAATGTTTTATGAGTATTAAGGGGGTCCTTGAACAAAAATGTTTGAGAACCTCTGAGTCTGAACTATACAGTACATGTATAATATTTAATATGTTATGTAATGTAATGTATGTATAATTTAAAGTTTATTAAATATAATACGTAATATAAAATTTAGTAAAAGAAAAATTATAAAACTGAAAACAAAATGTGACGTTCGTTATAGCGAAATGTTCGTAAATCAAACAGAGTTGCGTGTATGTGCGTAAACGATAACGAGAAAACGATTGGCTTTTCCTAACAGCAGCAATCCCAAATCTTGTAGATGGCTGTCGTTAGACTGGTTATGTACGGTTCGAAGAGATAGGTCCAGGAGGAATGCGTCAAGCTAATACCGGAGGCAATGTCCACCAGGGAAAACTAAAACCCTATCGAAATCAATAGACCATGCTAGAGGCGTGCCAAGGTTTGGTTGGGAACAATATGAATGACTACTGGAAGAGAATCGAGGAGGAGGAAGGAAAGGGGAAAGCAAAGGCTGCACAGTGGACCTAAAGCTAAAAGAGGGAGAGAAGAGATGGTTACCTAACCAGTAGGGCGACGACACACACACAAACATACACTGGTGTTAGACTATACGTTTTATCGTAAAGAGGAAACGCGAACGAACGAACGAGCGATCGAGGGAGCGAACGAACGAGCCAGCGAGCGAAGGAAAAGAGAAATGCATCAGCACCAGCACGAGCAGTGGGCGAATGCAACAAACTTTTCATTGGCGTAATGAAGCGCTGGCCATGATTACAACACGTTGTCCATAGCCGCTGTCCATTGACATTAGTTAGTGTCAGCGGGGAACTTGGCTTAATCCGAAATCCCTCCAATAGAGTAATTCCTGTGGGATCGCTTGCTGCCAGAACGAGCAATAGGCCGACATAAATTGGATCGGGGCTTAATACGCCGCCCGGTTGGCTCGCAACGAGGAATTGACGGTTCCCAGCAGAGTTCCCCGGGCCGCCATGTTGGATTGCGGCGCCGCTAGCGTCCCAATTCTTTGGCCCGAGCGTCGTCGCTGCGGAGCCAAAGGATTACACCACTACCCGACCACTCACCCAACCAACCAGGGCCATGGCTAGCTTCCCACCTCGCCAATTACCATCAAATTACGACCCTTCGATGAATCGGTCCACGACAAAAGAGCGAACGGCTCGACCACCTTCTAGACGCTCTTCTCTTAAAACCAACGTCAGGTTCGAGATTTACCTGCCTATCAATAGCCCTCTAACCAGCCCCCTTCGATATTCCATCGGGTTTGACACGGCGGAAAAATCTCGTTTCAGCAGCTTCCGGAACAGTCTAACGTGTATACCGAATTTTCTTTCATCGAACCATGGACTTTCCAAAACTTACGGACTTCCCAATCGATCTACCGAATGAATACAACCAAGATTATCACAGAATTCAGAAGCTTCCGCCTACCACTTTAAAAAAGGCCAAGATTCATTTCATGCATTTGTCATCAGTGATCTTGAACAAACGTGCATAACAGATCCTTTCTTTCATCCAGTCACGAAACTCCAAAATGCATTCGAACTTCGTCGGGAATTCCGACCACTTCAAAATATTCAAGATTCGTTTCATGCATTTGTCATTAGTAATCTTGAACAAACTAATCTATATCCACATGACAATGGTTTTCACTGAAAATCTATTCAGCAGGTAATTTTAAATTTTTCCGAACTTTCAGCTGCTTTTGGAACTATTTTGTATCACCCATTACCGGACCACTAAGGCTTAGAACAAAGAACAAAGATTATTTTTGAACAAGTTTTTCACTAAAATCTTCACATCAAATGAACCACAGAAGTCCAGAAGAAATTATCACCACCTTCCAGAAGCTCTTGTCAGCAAAACCAGGTTCGGGATTTTACGCTTTTATTTATTTATTTATTTGACAGAAAACAATCCACTAGAATCGAATACAAAAAAAAAACAGAAAACATAACGAACAGAACAGGGTTAATCAATTGAGTTGACATGTTTATATAATAACGTATTGAAAATGTTGTAATTATTATTGTTAGAACTATAGGTTGAAGCAGACAATCTACGGATGGATGTAGAAAAAGAATTCCATGTTGAAAACTAATTGAAGGGAAAAGAATTGTCAAGAGTATAATTAGTTGTACTATTGATATGAAATTTGTATGACCTTTCCAAAAGATGATGAGAATGATTAGTATAATACATTTTGTACTTGTGTAGTGGGTGAGAGGCATTATTGAGGCTTTTATCAATAAACTAATTGAAAATTTCGTATTATTTTTTTATACAAAATACCATTCAATCAAATGTAATAGACCTGCGTAACAAGGTTTTGTCTTTTTTCCAGGTACCGATACATCTATTGAAAACTAAGCTATCGGAATTTTCCAGGACTTCCATCATAAAAAAAAAAGTAAAACCCAAACGAACAGTAAAAATACGTTCAATCACGTGACTTATTTCTGATTTAAAAAAAAAAACTGACCAGACTAACCATTGTGTAAAGTAAGTAATAAGCAGTAAATACACCATAAACACAGAGTTTTCGATCAACCCAAAATTAAGATTAACTCACTAGAGTTCAATTTGCTGTCAATGCTAAACTTAACTAGAAATTTACATTATAATGCCGATCATTAATTGGTCCAATATTGTTAAATAGATTATTCTTTAGTTAAATTTGGCGGAAGTTGCTTCTTAATCGGCGCAACCCAATTTGATTTGACCATCGATGAAAATTCTTTTTTAACGCTCGGTTACTTTTAACCTTGGTTAGTTGAACCTTTAAAAAAATATGCATAAACTGTTTTGGAAAAACATATTGTATAAAGTTTACAATTCAAATTAAACCAAACACTATTTTCGTCGACCTCCTCCTACAACCGCTTTAAAACACCTACAAAAACACTCTTCTTCAAAAACACTACCGATGAAACTTAATCCATCCATTGGTCGTCGGTGTCGGGATCAATTTTGCATGCCTGTGATTGACTCGTGCTTTCCACCCATTGTGATTGATACACACACGCACACACAGAGTGAGAGAGAGAAGGGCTAACGACATCTTTAAAATTTCAGGGATGGTTTGGGAATTGTCACCATTTACCTCTTGAAAACTCGCTTCCGTTCACGGAATAATAAACCCTCCACTAATGAAAGTAGGCTGATGGGCGAAAAGGGGGATGACGAGGGAGTGGACAACATCAGTTATACACTACTATTAGTTGTGTTGTTATCTTGCATTAGACATGGTCTTAAGAATCGCGAGAATAATTAGTGAATTCATTACTTATGACAAATCTACAACCCTCACTTGTCCGCAAACGCGATGGTGCGTCGTCGTTGTCGTCATTGCTACTAGAGCTGCTGTTGCTGTTGTTGCAGCGTTTTGAGAGGCGAACGTCTAGCAGAGATGCGACAGTTTTAAGCAAGCAATAAATTGTCACATTGTGTAAATTTCATGGACAATCTGCCATCCATGCCTGGCACACAGTCCAGTGATTTCCATCGATTTTCTTCTTAGCATGAATTATAAAAGAAGTCATTAGCGGCCATTAAATAACACTAGCAAAGTTGATGAAAATTAAAATTCACTGAATCGCAGCACAGCTACATTATACATCAACCTACCAAAATTTTCATAATCCAATAGTGTTCCGCAATAGTTGCACGACCTTTACATTACACATGCACTGATTCTTCGTCAAGAATTTTCCTCTTTTTTTAAAAAAAAAATAATAATAATTAAAATATGTATATGTAAATAACGATTAAAGCCGCACCACGTTTAAAGCTATTCGTTTCGGAGTACAGTATTATAAAGAATATACGATACTTTTGCCTTAACGACTAGCCACTGTTGAGGGCGCCACTGATAGGCACTAACACACTTTTGTTTGCCAATACTCAAAATTCGTTCCGACGACTGAAATACTTTGATCGTCACGGACGTAATAAGAGAAATGCATAAGAAAAATTTATTCTTAAATGGTCACTTTTTGATTCAAACTGATAAAACAAAAGATATCCTCAGTACCACATTCTAATAACATTAAAATATAAACTAATTCGAAAGGAAACAAATACTAATAAAACTTTGAGTATATAAAATGGGCGTTGTTACGTTGCAAACAAAAAACTCAAATTAATCCACACAAAAAAAAAACAACCATAAAACTAAAATTCAATTATTCATCGCTTCCTTGCCATGATGGTAAGTGTACAGTATTTATTAGGTAAGTAATTAGACCAACTTAGGGAGTTTCGAATGGATGTCTGGAAAGTGTCACCAAAAAAAAAAATAAAAAAATAAAGGGCTACTGGGTGGTGTTCGAAATAACCTTCGACAAAAATGTAAACACGCATCTGCTATCGAGCTTAATTAAATGAGTAATACCCACAGTCATTACACACTACCCGAGTATCATAAGAACGACTTGTATTTTTCCGTACAGGAATAAACGTACATTGATGTAGCCTACATGTTAATATTTTAAAATTTCTTATGAACGTGTTTTTTTTACACACCCGAATTGTGTAGCTAATATAGGATGACATAATGGTTAGCTAAAAGTCACACCCTAGTTACAAAAAGTCACATTTCCTCCACATTGGGAGTACGTTCCACGCCTTCGTTTAAAATTGGATTAGTAAATGAAAATCGGAAATGACATTGCCTGTTTAGAAGTACAGCGATCGCTCATCGTAGCCAAAGTCATTAACTTAATACTTTTGCACGTGGAAAATTCATTGCTATACAATGGTGAAGCATCAGTGGCGACGTGAATTGTCAAAATCCAAACTACTTACAATTCAAAACCAACATGAAATACGTACTGTAACGAAATGTTCTGTTTTTTTGTCTGTCCGATTTTGTTTTGTTTAATTGTATCGTCTATGTTTTGACCACTAAGGTCGAATATACAAAATTAACAAAACACGTGTGCAACCTAGTATACACTACAAGCTCGATTATCCGAGTGTGATTGGACTAAGCCTGTTTTGAATAAATGGTTCGGATAATCCAGAATTTCGATGTATATCAGCCGGTTTGATATTAAAAAAAAGCCAACAACGTTGTACAAGTTAAACAAAAGTGAACATTTAATGAATAATATGTATGTACTTTATTAACTTATAATCACTGTTTGATAAATTATTCATAGCTATAAATAATGGCAATGATTTTTCGATACTACTTGTATATTGATTTTTATATTGAAATGACATCTTTTACCTAATGCGGATAAACCCGAATTTCGGATAATCGAGTTTGTAGTGTAGGCTACATACTTTCGCATATAATATACATATTTTCTCATATAGGCCTACAGTATATAATACTGTATATACACATTTTCTCACATACAGTATTAGCAAAATCGTATATAAAACCTCCGATAAATCGAGAAATTCTTGTACATATTCATAATTCTTGTATATATACCATATTCATAAATATGATTCGTCAATTTTTTAATAAACAAGTAAATATACACAATACACATATGTACAAATGTATAACGAAAATTTTATGATTATCAGGTAGGGTGGAAAGATAGTTTTGTAAACTACCGAAAAAAATAAATTTAGAAATCGTTAGTTTATCGTTGAAACTTTTAAATTAATAATATTACGTTTGCTCCAAATCGCTATTGTCCTCCGTACAACAAAAGTGGATACCCTCACTAGAGTCTAATTAATCGTTGAAATATGTAAACTAAGAGGTGTAATAATTGACCTGAGTACTTGAACCTCCCAAAAACTGTCGTCTCTCCTTGGAAGCATCAACAATTTGAGAAATAACAATAATCCAAAACATTGCTTAGGAATGTCTAAAACTTTTAGTCCAAAACTTTTGTCCTTTGACTCAGCCAAAACAACAGCAACAACGAACATTAGTAGTAAATACTTAGCGTCAACGAGGATGATTTTAATCTTGAAATGGCCTCTCTTCTTGAGACCTCTCTTTTGTTCTCTGGCCACGAAAACGATGCCTTTTTCGACCTCTTGGACCACCCTAAGTGACCCTAACCAAAGAGCACTCAACCCTTTCTCCACTACGAAAAGTGACCACCGCAAGGAAGCACGGGTCAAAGGTGGAACGCAAACGTTGTAGAAAGGTTGTAAAAAGGACACATGGAGAAAATACTTACATGAAGGTACTAAACGCTTCCTTTTTATTGGAAACGTTTCACCTGTTTTAAAAAATTTACCCACCCCCCAAAAAATGGTTAACGATGTAATATAACGAATGGAAAAGTTTGTTGCTTTAAGAAAATTACATTATTTTTGTTTCTTATAGTTTTCAATTTTTTTCGGTCATTCTCAATATCACCAACGAAAGTTAAAACTTTTGTCAAAACGAAGATAACTACATGAATAAGCTACCTTCAGAAAGTATATATTACGCAAAACGTAAAGTATATCTGTGCACAATATCGCCGAAAAAAATATTTACGCCACCCTATATACCTGGTGTTCCAGTCAAAGCTTACGAATTTTATACTCGAAAAACTAATATAATGAAAATTCTGAGTTTTGGACACGGCATCTGGAAGGGAGTTTTACGAATGGTGCTATTTTCATTGACCTTGAAATTAATTTTCAAGAAATAGTATTGCTAAATTTTAAGTAATCGGAGATATCAAGTCATATTTAGAAAGTCGTAGGCAGCAGCCCATATAGTCGAAAACAACTGTCGTTTAATTTATTTTCCAAATGAAAAAACAATTATCCAATAATAGGGATTACAACAAACCATGTTAATGCAGCAACTTCACTGCATAGCAAGGGTTGTATGCAGTGAAGCTGCTGCATTAACATGGTGTGTTGTAATCGCTATTATTGGATAATGTTTTTATTCAGTTGGAGAATTGAAAATAAATAAAACGACAGTTGATTCTGACTATATGGGTTGTTGCCTACCACTTTCTAAATATGACTTGATATCTACGACGCATTATTTAAAATTTAACAATGCTATTTTTAAAAAATTAATTTCAAGGTCAATGAAAATAGCACCATTCGAAAGACCCCCACCTCTCAAGATGCTATTATACAAAACTCAAAATTGTTATTACGATATATTAGTTACTGGAGTATAAAATTGGTAAGCTTTGGCTGGGACACCCAGTACAATTTTCTATTAAATAATTAAAAATTCCACAGTTATCAATGAGATACCGGAGAAGGAAATTACTTAAATCTTTTGTATGGACAATCTAACTCGTGACTTTTTTTTTGTTGTTGTATGTAACACAATATTTGAATACAACACCCATTGACTGTTTTTATCTCGTCAAGATTTTTTTTTTCAAAAAGAATAGAAAGAAATCTAATCTCGTTCCCTCGGTTATCAGTCATCAAGACAATGAAAGAAAAGAACGAAACGCGATGCAAAGGCGACCAACTTTCGAGGCAGGAAATCACTTCTAAATTGATCCTAATAATGTACACTTCACCTTTTAAAGCTGATCGTTATTGCTATGATTGCGACCTTTATATCGTCATTCTCAACGTGAACTCCGATGAATTCCACTAATCCAACTTCATTAACGTCTACTTGTTAAATGTGGCTAAAAATTAATTAAAAACTAGTATTACTAACCATATTTCCAAGTTGAACGCAAATCTTAGTTGATTGGACGTGCGTGCTTAACTTAGATGTTAATACGGTACTAAACTAACACATATAGTTAGTTAATACTGGTCGATAAAACCTTAGAAATTGAATAAATCGAGATGTATGGATAGTATACATTCATGGATAGAATACAGAATAATTTAATTAATATTGTATAACCCGGTCTATTACTTGTGTAGGTATACAATAGTCTATTCTGTACTAATATGATGACATCATAAATTAATAAATTCATGCTACTTTGTAGTAAATATAACCTAAAAAACAATTAAGTTAAATAAATTCTTAAGTCATTCTATAAGATAATGACATCCGCTTAAGATATTATAAACTTCTTAAGCGGTAAAATAATCTTAAGCAAGAAACATTTCAATTAGCTACTATTATACTATAATTCAAATAGAAAAAAACAATATTAAATGGAAAAATCAAAACAAAAATGTTTTCCAAATATGAATAAACAAAATTAAAAACGTCATAAACTTAAAAAAAGCTGTCAATCATGATGACATAACTACACATTATGACTTTTTTTCTTGAATTCTGTAGTAGTTAGTACGAGTACTACTGTATGAGTTAGTACTGTAATAGTATGTAAGTGGTTAGTACTGCAGTAGTTTACTACTGTAGTGGTTAGTAATGAGTAGCGTAGTTTATTACTGTAGTATTTAATATTGTAGTAATTAGTATACTGTCCCATTTTGGTTGGTCTATTTTTAATAATTGTATAGTAGTTAGCACTCGAACATAACTAAGACTGTAAACAAGAAATCATAAAAAGATAATAGCTTACAAAACAATATGTAAATTACACTTATACACTACTAACTAACTACTGTTCATTTCAATGCGAAACTCTAAAAATCACAACACCATACTATCTGACATTTGGGAAACATGTCAAACATTGTTTACCATCTTTTACGTGCGTTGCAAACAGTCTAATGTTTACGTCACTTACTAAACACAACATTTTATATATGTATAAAAACAAACTATAACCAACCTTATGTGTTCCTTCTCCGATTCGTCCTTAGTCAGGATGGGAATAAAACAAGGGGGTCTGGAGGTTGAGACGTGGTGACAAAATTGTAAGAAAATCGGTGGTGAAAATCGTCTGTCTGCCGTCGTCGTCTTGGCCCCAACCACAAACGTCTGTTGGTGAAGTTCAGTCATGAACCAATGACGCCGATATCAGTCTAGTATAGATCGAGAAAGAAAGAGAGAGAAAAAAAAATAAACAAATTTAAGAGATAAGAAACTTGCCAACTATAACAACAATGTCACGAAACACTATAATAATTCCCTCTAGTGTGAAAAATTCACATCATCACACGACATTTTGACAAGTACCTCGTGGCGTGATCGAAACTCTTAATAAAAATCCATTATATAAACCTACCTGCAATATCTCATTGTTCGAAAAATCGCTTACATGTACGGATAGCCGTATATGATATGAGCGTTACGTTACTTGATCGTAATTTGCGGTAATCTGGTATAAAAAATTGTAGATATATTTTTTTAGCTCAAGATATATTTATTGTACTAAAATGCGTGACAGACAATTGAGTATCAGTTTGAAAACATCAAGATCAGATTATAGGTACATTACAAGCGTAATCACGTCACGCATTAATGTTTTTTATATAGATCAACAACAAAAATTATAACGTTCACGTTATCTAAATCTTCATGTAAGTGTACGTAACTTGTACGAACAAAATTGATCATTGTAGCTTGACAAAAGACATTATTTTTTTTCGCTATTTGTCATAACTTTGAAAAAAAAAAGTTATTCAAACGGGTATATAATACAAATGAAGGGCTCCGGGCAATATAATGATGAGCCACACGTTTTTCCAAAAAATGACATTTTTACGTCAAACTGCCCCTCAGTACTATTTCTAGCTTGTTACTTTACTATTTCCTGGATTTCCAGATGGCAGCGTAATATAGAGAATCACCTTGTTTGCTCAGTATGGTACCGTACTTTATGGAGTTTCTCACCAAAAAAGGTTCTCCTGAACAATTTAAAAAATGTGGCTTATCATTATATTATCTTTGTTTTTATTGTATTGTACTTTTTTTGTACTATTGGTCGGTTTTCGTCCGCATTAAATTAAAAAATAAAATAAAATATTGCTCGAAGCCCTTCAAATATATCAGTAAGAATATGGATATAACCTTATAGTATAAGGTACTAGTGGGTTTGCAATTTGCATGGTAAACCCGCTCGTGGCGCTAGTAGTTGTTAGAAACGTTGATTTTGTGGATACTAAGAGTTCGAATTTAAGCCAGGTTTCATATGATCTAAAGGAGTTTAAGAAATCTGCTTGATTTCATGAAAAGTTTTGAAATTAAACAATTTTAACTAAATTCGCTTTGTTTTGCAGAACTTGACATGCAAACGTGCTTATCTCACTGAGATCTGCAT
>JAQIWH010003029.1:0-21671 GCA_034695005.1 Cryptops parisi | reverse complement strand
AAAAATTCAATATTGAGATTATTATGGAAAACTGTGCCTCATATATGGGCCTAGCTAGTGCTGTCAATAGACAAACTTATACCCATCTAAAACATACATATATCACTTTGAAATTGGGCAATTAATATGTGACAATCAATGTGCTGCTGAATACTTCTTTTGCCATTTACTCAAAACTATGAATTGTTACATGCAATGTTATTCGGACAAGTCTTCAATTCAGGAAAATTGTAAAATAGCATAAATTGAAACACTGGTACCATGATTTAAAAATTTAGTCAAAAACCAATAACCTGTATATTATGTTCTGGATCTGTGTATATCTATGTATAGTATATTGTGACTGTTGGTGATAAAGTGGAAGGAAACGTGCAAAGTTCTCAGGAAAATGGATTGCTTATCTAGTGACCGTACATCAACTTAAACGATCCAATTCTGTGTGCTTTTAAGAGAGAGACCCGGCCGGATGGAAATAGCCCCCGGATGGAGGTTGCAGAAATGGGAGAAGTCGCTGGAGGCTGTAAAAATAGAGAGGCTTCTTCATTAGTGCTTTGTGGAGAAGAGAAACGATTTCCCACTTCCTACGTCTTATTAGAATTCAAGTTAGCTATGTGGCACTTGTGACTGACCCCCTTGGATTGTTTTTATCACACTTCCTCGAATTCCTACTCTACTAACGTCGAATTACTTTTTTTTTAAAAATTCGCCAATATACTTAAAAAATCACTGGAGCTTTCACTTAAGAATCATGTTTTGTCATCTCTTGACTGGCAAATTAGTATCGGTCGATTCAATCTCTAAGTTGTACTTCAGTTGCTGGTAAGAAGACATTAGTGAATTATTGGTGATTGTTTTGTTATATTGTACATATTTGCGAAATTAGATAATTTTAAAGCTTAAATATATTTTGAATCTTACAAACATCAAGAACAGTACAATATTTTGATGAACACTTCAACCCTGGTTTATCTCCAGTGAAAAATATTTTTACTTTATTGGGTAGCTTTTTTTCACACCCTCACTTATTGTATCTGTCATAGTCTTGTATTACCTAGAGGCTTTTTCCTATCTTTTTCTACAGGATAAAGTCTCTAGAAAGAAGAGAAAATGCCATAGATGTATGAAAAGGCCTGTATCCAGGCCTTTCTTTTATCAGACGGATGAAAAGATATACACATTTGCATTTATTTGGTTGCTCTAATTATAATTATCCCATTTTTAGTTGACTTCGTGGTAAAAAATGTCGACGATCAATAAATGATTTCACGCAATAAGCAAGATACGGTAATCGCATATACGACAAATTTTGGTTCGAACATTAAAGTTGTATCTGATATGACAAAGCTCAGAGTTTGATACGTTAAGAAGGTAGTATTTCGCGCTTTTTTTTTGTTTCTCGTCTCTCTTTCTCTCTCTTTCTTGTGGCATTGCAAGATTACGTATCGCCTTTTAATACTCGTCTTCCATCATCTTCTTATACTCTTCTTTAAGGCGAATGGCCGCATCGATTTTCAGTTAAGCTCTTCAAAGTTGACCAGCAAAAGTAACGAGTGTTGGTCGATTTTGCCATTGAACTTTATCAACTTCACTCTCTGGCCTGCCATCAAAATTTCTTCGCTGTTCCCCTGGTGGGAATAAAACGATATCATTTTTCCTTCCTCGTTTAAAAAAAAAAACATTTCCAATATTTTCGATACATTTTAAAGAGAAGAGTAATACACTTCAACTGAACTTTGCACAGTTTCCGACTGACAAGAAAGGCGTTGAAGTTGTTGTTTTTTTTTCCGCACGGTATTACGTAGTAACGTTTTTCAATATATTACGCATTTTATAAAACTTCAACAATGTTCTTGTAATTTTATTTTTTTATTGAACTTTTTAAAAATGCATTTTTTTTTCAAAATCCCATGTAATTATATTTCTGATAAGTAATATATTTTAAAATTTATGTTGTACATATGGTGAAAATTATTTTTTGGAACTTTTTGACTGCTTAAAATGAATAAGTTTTTGTAATATCAATAACGCTATACTAATATTTGCGTTTACATAGTAGTAGTAACATTTTCTTAATGGATTTGATTCTAAGCTACTGAAAACGTGTAATGAAAAAAAAACAACTTGATTTCGTTACATAAGTCATTTCTTGTTTAACCAATTGTTTGGGTTTGTACGATTCTGAAAATTTGAGTAGTAAAAGTTTTGCAGCCTAGCGGATATTCACTATTCAGTGTTGCATTCACCTAACAGAAATAATATACTGCACTGCAAAGCATTGCGGTTGTCCTAAAAGCGTACTATTTGAATTGACCTTATTACTGTATATTTAAACAAAACTATTAGGTGCGTTCAAATGAAAATGTGCCGAGAGTCGTAAACATTTTATATCAACATAAAATTACGCATACTCTACATTATTTTGTGAACACATATTCTATTATGATATAAGGTAATGGATACCATTTTTGAAGAATTCTGGGTCGTGAGATCGGAGCCATTGTATGACATCACAATTGACATCGTCGTCCAAGCCAAAAAGGCTACTCATCAGAGCTTTCTTAAGCGGACCAAAGAACAAAGTGAAACAGTATGCATTGGAGACATGCAAATTCACTTTACCCAAGAAATTTTAGGCCCAAACATCTACTAGAAACGTCATGTTGTCCTTTATCTTCGATTAGAGAGGATCTTTGCTTATTGCGATTGCAACATCTTTGGTCCGCTAAAAAAAGCTGTGAAGAATCGCTGCTTTGCATCGGATGGCGATTTCTAATGTGGTGCCACACAATGGTTTTCGATTACAGGACCCAGAATTATTCAACAACGGAATCCATTACCTAATATCACAATGGAATATGTGTCTACAAAATTTTGTAGAATATGTGTAATTTCATGTTCAAATAAAATTTTACGGAGCTCAGCACCTTCTTATATGAACGCTCCTTATATATTCAAACATGCTTTGGCAGTACATTTTTTTCGTGTTTAGAATAATTACTATTATGTCCTAGATTAGAGTTTAAGGTAGTCTGAATGGATTGAAACTGATTATCTGTTAGGCTGGAATCTCACTTTTTAAAACTTTGGAGAAAAATGTGTTTTGTTTTTATTAAGTCGTAAAAACGAGACAATTTTCTATTTGTACGACATTGAACGACACTGTGTGTAGAAAGCTGTTCTTTGTAATTTTGTGTCTTGTCACGTATGCTGAGAATGATCGCTTACCAACTGATAAATATGCTTCGCTTCTTTTGCTGTGCTCACTTTTGTGATTATTGTGTTTCCAGCTTCTATTCAACTATTTACACACTTTATATATAAAACAACCACATATTGTTTATTTGTGAACTTGTAAGTGTTCGCTACACGTGTGTCTGTTAAGATGAGTGTGCATATTGTTGTAGCCAGTAAGCGATGTGTGCATTGTGCATTAGAATGTTAATGGTCAGCAGCTGTAAAAAACTTTATGCTAACTTTCATTTAATACTTTAAACTTTTAATTTACTTTATAACTGTTAATTTATACTTTAAAAGACAAATATTAAGTTGTTTTTTTACGCTTTAATAAACATTGACAATTCTCGCCCCTAAATTTGGTCGATGATTAGATAAAACCCTAAACAAGAAATATGTTTTAGATGAGTCAACAATTATATTTAATATGAATATAAATTTAATTTAATTTAACATTGTAAAAAATGTAAAATGTTATAGTGTATTTATTATAGAAAGGATTAAAACGTAAATACTGTATTTATATATAAAATGTTAAGATTTTAGTTCAATAGTGACTATATAAATGAGTGAATATTCACCAAAACCAGGTTAACAGTATAAAATATTTTTTATTGTCATGCATAAAATATGCTAACAATATAAAAGCTTTAATGTAAAATATAGTTATTTTTGTTTATGCTGCTTATACTTTTTGAATATTTTATTGCAGTTTGTATGAATATATCGGAACAACTAAGTGTACGGAAGTAATGAAGAATGTGCCTTATCTAGTGAAAACCTTCGATTATTCATACTTTGCCGAAACTGAACATGCATTCTATAGAATTTCACGACACTTCAATTGAACCGTTGCACTTTATAGTTTGTTTGCAAAGATAACGGAGCCGCTGAAAGAAAAAATAAGCTTTAGTCTCTTATTTGGAAGTTTCATATAAAGGTAGTAGTCTAGTTGTGAGGGAAACAACCCAAAATAAATCGGAAGCAGAAAAGTGTTTAGCTGTTGACTCTATTGACAGCCTGAAAAAACTTTTAAGCACTAAAAGACTTTTTTTTTCAGCAAAAAATAAAATCGCCCGGAAGGACATATTCTGTTCTGGAAACAAGCGCTCTAACTTTGTTGAGCGAGAGTCTAAACGAGAAACAGGCGAACAAATTTTTTCCAGGCCATTGCACTCTTTTCAACTGGAACATGTTATTATGTCGCCTTTGTTGTTCGCCATTCTTTCATTCAACTTTGTTGGACAAGGTGCTTTGCGCACAACTTTTGCCCTTCATGTGCACTTTTTTCTTTATATCTTTTCTCCTAATGATAAAATAGTTAAGAAAGGTGTAGGCCTAACGTAGTGAAAGACCTAACCTTTCACACATATAACACAAGAGTTAGTTGGGGTTCTAGAATGGAAATCTTAGTCCTTTTTCACCTTTGTGTGAACCAAGTGCTCTAGAAGTTCATTTATATTTTGGAAAATTTAATAAAATTTAAAAAATGTAAACCTTAACGAAAAAATAATTTTTAATTTAAATTTAATTCTTTTTATTATTTTGTCGCAATTTAATTGACGTTTGACAGACCAATCCAAATTACGATACGTAAAAATTTAGATTCATTATCCCAACCTGATACACTGAAGAATTGAAGTAAAATATCATCCCTGAAATGTCCATCCCGTGCTGATACCAAAATTACCAAAACATTTAAATTTTTAAATCTTATTTTTTTTAAATTTTATAAAAATTTTAAGTCTAATTCTAGCTTACGTTTAAAAAACTATTTAAAGCACCTAAAAAGACTTATTATCCCGTTCTTGATCATTTTACTCTGCAAAATACGATATGTGATACGATCACCGACAATCCAATGATATCAGAATATGTAATTTTTTATTTTTATATAATTATTATACTATGTTTAAATTTAATTAATATTTAAAAAACAAACAAGAAAAAAAGCTAAGACACCTTCAACTTAAGATCCAGTATTTTTATTTGGCAAAATATATACCCCTACATAGTATTAGTTATTATCAATATGCTTATTAACTACCGATTTTACGACAGGTTTGACCTAGCTGTTTTGTCAAATGGTCACCTTATACCCCTAAACTTAAGGCAACAACATTTTTGCTATAGTGCTTAAAAGTTTATAACAAAGAGTTAAACTGAATCGAAAATATGGTCAGATGAATAAACACTAATAACTAAACAGTGACCCCAGAAGTTCATTAATTTTACAAAATAAATATAAGTAAATAGGACTTCAAAATACAGTATGCTGAAAGCTAAACACACAAAAAGGTTTAACGATAACAAAATTATACACAAGTGAAGAAAAAAATATTAAATAAATATGGTTTTACCTGCCAAAATGTCAATACGGTAGTTTAACATTTTAAAGACATCTATTTTATGTTGGTGTTCATTGACAATATATCAACTGCCGTGTTTGTACTCGTTTATCATGGTATGGCTCTGAATATGGTATGTTTGACCAATGAATGTGATTTTTGTTTGTTTTTATTTTGTTTTTCAACCACTTACATGCAGCAATAAGTCTCGTTTTGCACAAAGTTTTTCATTGTTGTGTCTTCATTGATTTCCGATCGCTTTGTGCCTCAGGCTGACATCTGCATTATTGGGTAATGTATTCGTGATCATATCTACACCCTCAAGCTTCCTCTTTAACAACAATTCAACTGTTCAGAATATCAAATCCCTTTTGTCATTTATAACTATTGTTTCAAAAATCTATTTTAAGTGGAAAAAATACATTATTGGAAAAGTTACTGTAGCCTCTAACTGAAGAGTTGGTACCTTGTCCCACCCATAGTTCTTTTCATCAATCGTTTCTTAAAAAGTTCAAAGCTCATTGATCAATACAATGAATCCAAAATCTGTAAGGTACACTTTAATTATTCAGGCTAGACAGAGTTGGGCTTCCTGGAATCTGCCTTCATATTCGTACTTTACTAGGAGAGGAAGTGTCACAATCATTATCGAATGTTATCAGAAATGGGATTCTAGTAATTGACAATAATTAACATACTCGAAATTCAGAGTAGCTAAAAATTGAAAATTACAAGAATGATTTTATTTCATTTAAATTATTGTACCAAATTTTGTACATGTGAGCTGAATCTTCCACGGTGAGGTGAAAACTTGTAAAACGTATAAAATTTATACGTTAAGCTTACGGGATTGAAATTCTGAATAGATTTGTTTTTCCCTTTGCATGAGAATGAACTATTGTTTGTAATGCTGTTTGTACTAGCTTATAAATAATTAGAATTTTCCATAATATACAAGACACTGCAGTAAGTACACTTTGGAACTAAATGTTTTGTTTAACTCTTTTGCACGTTTCTAAATTTGTATATAACTTACCCTTGTTTTTTATTATTTTCTTATTTAATTATAAATTCTTAGGTAATATGCAAAACAATGTACCATGGTTTAATTTTAAATTCTAACTTTTTATTATTTTCAAGAATTATTTAAAATATTGCTTTTTTATTTTTTGTCGATTTTTTTAAACGTTATACATGCATCAAATTGAAGATAATTGTGTTCTGCAAAATGTCAACTCTGTCATAACATTTTTTGTTTTATTTGATTATTATTTTTAATTTTCTTTTTACTTCACATGAAAATATTTGTATTCATAGAAATACATACTGTACATAAAATAGTAAAATAGACCGAAGTGATTTACTTTTTGGGCACAATTTAGAAATTTATAATTTTAATAATATCGTATAATCGTTGGTCGTTTCTGGTTATCACAACTAATCGATAAATATTTTTTGCAAACATATTTAAATTACACAACTTACCGTGACTCAATTTGATGCATTTATACTAAAAATTTTAAAATCCTTAAAACCATTTCATTTAATCGGTTTGTACAGCTTGCGTTTTTGTTCTTTGTCTAGGATTTCACCATGGATTTTTATTTTCGTCAATTTTGGAAAGACACTCGTTTATCATTTATTGCAAAACCCGGCATCGACAGTCTATCCGTTGGCGCGGAAATGATAGAGAAAATTTGGGTTCCTGACACTTTCTTTGCCAATGAGAAGAGCGCTTACTTCCACACGGCCACAACCATGAATTCTTTCTTGCGATTCTCGGCGACTGGAGACGTCCTACGAAGTCTGCGGTAAGAAAAAATTACTCCTATATAGAATTTATCGATTTATACTAGTTCTGTACCGTATATTCGATTTTGCGGTCATACGAAGAAACAAATTTCCCCCATATGCTCGTTATATGAAAAAAACACGAAATTTTGCGTTTGTATGAGCTGGGGCGCAAATGAATGAACACCTGCCCCTTTTATACCGAAATATTTACAACCCCTGGACAAAAGTATGGAATTTATTAGACTATACACTATTTCACAAATTAGGTCATAATTTTCGTTTGAATATATATTTTTCAGTGCGATTTGTCTTATTGTTCTTTAGTAATGTCTTCTCAATATATTTGTATTTCACAATGAAATTAATATGTGCAATGTAAGAATAAAGTCAAATGTCAAGACATGGCAGCCGTTTAAATATATTCTATACTTTTGTCCACGGATTGTACTTCACGTGTGGCTCAAATTCTGAACTTCTCACAGAAATCGTTCTTTACAATTATTTAATTTATGGGAATTTCGATATGCAACATGTAATTTTCGATTTGTATTTGCGGAGATTTAAATCTCGCATAAGTCGAGGACTACCTGTACTCGATTCATGACATTTATTTATAGCTCTACTGGCAATTAATCTACAATATAGATTAATCTACTATAACAGGTTATTTTTTTAATAGGATTTAAGTTTTAAATTGTGTTGACACAGTTTAAAATAAACTACTGATTAAAATTGTTTCGATAAAAACAGTATCGATGAAGCTAACGATATAAATACAAATGTATTACTATCAAACCAAGATTATTCATCAGAAATTATTGCATTGTCTTGATTGTCTCGAGACAGTTTATTTTGCATATGATAGATACGGAAACATGATATTAAAAATTATTTGTGAAAGTCAAATATCACAATCAGATCAACGGAAGTCATTTCTGACGTCAACATGACCACGTTATCCACTAACTTTCTGATTAGTTGGTTGATCGGATCAACTAATCACAAAGCAGTTAGGTCACGTAGTACAGGCCAGATGTGAGAGGGACATGACTGTATTTTGTCTTTAGGGGTTTCATAAAGCGTGGATTAAAATATAAACTTTGATGATTTCAAACGTCGTATGTGTATGTCTGTTTTTATAACTACGCTAACCGAAAATAATTTTAATAATACGAGAATGTACATTTCGAGTTATATGTTTCAAATTTTAACTCGTTTTAAGTTTTACTGTCTGATTAAATATAAGTAAAGGCGCGTTTACACGATGATAGTTTTGGCGATAGTGCTGTCATGACAGCGACAACTATTTTCGTGTAAATGAGGCTTCATATACAGTAATATCCAAAGTATTATTGGAATATGTTTTAATTGTAGAAAACATTCAACATTATATTAAATATTAAATTAAATATTAAAGTTGACATTAGACATCATTTACACGAACATAACTGTGACGATAGTCACTGTCATGACAGCAAATATCACCAAAACTATCATCGTGTAAACGCCTCTTTGAGGCTCGTCAAATTTTGACGCACTTGCTAGTGACACTCTCGTTCTAACGGCACATTACAATGTGATCAAACAGCATTGTATTGTATTTTATAAACTTGTTTTTAACTACATATTTAAGCATTCCAAACTGATATTTAATTCACTGACACTCGCTTAATAGCACATTACAATACGATGAAGTAACGTACAATATGCCCCATTTTTTTTTGGGGGGGGGGGCTTTAGTAATCCACGAATATTATGGATTTTTTCTGAAGAAAATATTGATTTGCGAACACTGTTATTACGCGATTGGGAAAAATTTGCACCCAAGCTTCAGAGATCTGATCTCTAAGCTTCGCAATTTTAAATCATATTACACAATACGTTAGAAGTGTTCTAGCCTACTGCGTGCAGAATCTCTGCCAACGCAAACTTTAGGTCTCCTAAATTAGGCGATACCGACAATCGTTTTTAATTAACATTTTGCGAAAGCAAGCAAAATGTTAATAATTGAGGTTTAGTAGGACAACTCTGGGTAGTATTCTCAACTACTATCCCGTTTAATTATCCACAATCTAATTAGCACATCCAAATAAACCACGACTGTGATTCTTATTTGGAAACATTTGGTGGGGAAGAGTCCAAGTAATTTGTTGAAATAAATGCAGTCGTTTTTTCACAATCGAAATTACAGTTGACAATTCTTTAAAAATCTGTCATTAGAAGTTTTCTTTTTCAACTTTCACTTTTTAACTTTTGTAACTCATTTTTAAAAAAAACATAGTGGTTTTCTTTGATATTTAAATTGTACAATTTTGTATGTATACATTCGAACAAAAAACTGTGCGTTATAGATATAACGGTTTAGTTAATGTCTTTGACAATTGTTACTGTTATTCATTAATAGTTTATGCGGAATTTTTTTCACTCACCCTGTTCACGACTCATTTGTTAGTGTTATATTAGCTCAGTATCAGTACCGTATAGAATAAAACAGACGCAATTAATAATAAGCGCGGGAAATGAAATCATGATGAGAAATAAATCTGCATAAATGCTATTTGCTAGCAAAAAAAACTACTAAAACTATTATTTAAAAATGAGTTTGCATTATTTAAAAAAAGATGATGTAAGTTGTAGATTTAAAAGGGGGGGGGGCAGAATAGCGACTCTCGTGAAATGTTTCTCATCTTTGCTTTTAGCAAGTGAAGTGCCCGGTCGGTGCCCTCATAAATCTTCAAGTACCTACACCTATCTATGTAGATAATGAATGGTTTGGACCATTAACTATCGTCAATACTAATTGAAAAACGTTGCTTAGTTTCACAATCTTTAACATTCAAGATTCAAGGTTCTTCAAATTATAAAGACTATTACCAGCAACTCTACTTTTTTGTTAGCTGATTCGTTTAAAATGATAGGCCTTATTTTATGCAGTAAACTTTTAATCACAGAAATCATTGAAACTGATTCCTTACATAGACATACATACAATGCCTATAATAACTACCGGCATTTGTAAAGAAGAGTGTTCTACTTACTGAAAAGAAGTACATGTGCTACAAAATTGATTTTAGTGTCGTATTGTGAGTGCACCAAATAAAAAACACATACCGGTACAATAATTGATTGGAAGAGCTTAAAAATCGATGTTGACATATAATGCTTTTTTGACACGCTATCAGACTTTACAATCTTCACGCTTGTTGACGATATTTCTGGTAATCTGTAGTGTAGGCTTGTGTACCTATTAATACAGGAATTTAGATTTTTACACCATTCATACTATAAATAGTATAACGATTGTATGTTTGTTTATGAATGCTTGATTTGGCTTAATGCTTGAAATGAAGTATGTGGTTGTTAGTGACAGCAACACTACGAGAAAAACCTTACCTTCACGTGTCATTTTGGAAATTGACACGACATCGATTCGTCAAAATTTAATAAAATTGAATGTTTCGCGGACTGTGTCTAATTTCAGCTTTCTGAGATAGTGGAAACTTGGAGAAATGGTTTCATGGTCATTCCTGAATGTTGAACCCGTTAAAAACCAACAAGTTGAACTTTATCCGACATTCAGATAGGCCCATTAAAATTCAGTCAATGCAAGTTAAGTCAATGCAAGGTAATTTTCAACAGAATATTTTTTATTCAAATTTAGGGGGATTATCCCAAATAGTATAAAGAATTGTGTAATTACCGCGTATAATAGAACTACGTTACGAGAACATTTAGTTAACAATACCACCACTCGCTAACAATATCAATATTCAATTGACTATAATCCTCTATCTAAATATATTTCTAACCGTTTTCCATACAATGTTTTTCAAATTTAGAATTATCTTCCTTTTCGCGTTAGAAAGTTGCCAGTTGTGTGTTCCAACGGTCTCTGGTTCCAACATTCCATGCATTTAAGAATGTACCCATTTTCAGTATAAATTAAGAATCCACGTCTTGCATAGTGTGTGATTTTTGAATTTTTATTTTTTTTATTTACTCATTTGAGTGTACAATAAAACAATAGTCTTGTCTAGTATGCCAAAAACCTCAGAGGTAATATTATTTATTTTCTCATAGTTATTTTTTGAATTATTTTTGCTGTATTTCATTGTATAATTGGCTTCATAGCTCTCAGCTTAACTTAGCTATTAGTTTATAGTCCCCTCCCTCCCACAAAAATTTTTATACTGTACACTGACGAGAATTACACTGAAGTAGATTTAATATAGTAGTAGAATAGACTAAAGAGTTACATGTACACGTATCTATGTATCTTTTCAGTGTATGATAGAGGATACTGAGTATGAAGGAAGCTTTTATAAAAGAATTGTTTGTCGGAAAGCAAAAATATGTACTTCTAGTTTTTTCATTATTATTTTTTACATATTGTGACTATAAGACCCTTTGGAAATTATGTGATCGTAATATCACAAGATCCCGTAAAATTCTTACCATCCCACAAATGATCTTTTATCATAGATTACTCGAACTCAGCAAAGCCCTTACCAATACTTGGCATCTTTTTCGTTTCCTTCATGCTTTTCTAACCACCCCGCCCACATCACGCAACATTCAGAGCTTCAAGATTATCCCAACCACCAAATTTCCAGACCATTTTCACTGTAGGTTTCCACGCAACAGCATCCCTATGTGGAATAATTTACCTATAAACATTCGCAAATTGCCAATTCTTTGTTCATCCAATACATGTTTAATAATCTGCCATCATTTTAAAAAACAACTATTCAAACATACAATATTTTGTCATTAAGACCTTTCCTGTATTCATTCTGTACTTCTTTGTCCCAATGGGACGTATGATAATAATATAAAATAAAAATAAAATATCAGTCTAATGCGACAGAAATGTTTGGAACGCCCCTTCGCCAATGAGCGTGAATGACATAAAAGTTGGTCAATAGAAAACTAACTATTCTGTGGTCCGTGCTTATCGGTCCTAATATTTCCATCGCACTCAGCTTATATTTTAATCGCATAGTTTGCTACAGCTCTTATGCTATATAACTACACAACTTTTTGGGGCTGAAAATATTTGGATCAAATCCCCTAAATTTGGATTAAAATTTTCCTGTTAATAGAAGAGTACCCAAATTGTTTTTATTCTGGTACCGGTATCAAGAAAATTTTAGTTTAATGTCAAAAGTCAATGATTATATTGATATTGATAGGTGAGCTTAATATCCAAGTTAACACAAAAAAATGTGGAGCAAACTCGTCAATAAAAGCGGATAACCGGAATCGGAAATGAGCAACGCAGTGAACAATTTACGAGCGGTGAAATGAATTTCCTTTTAATTCTTTCAGGAAATTCTAACCCGTCTCGTGATTATGAAAAATCACACCTTTTCCTCTTGATTGGCTATTAGACTGATAAAAAAATCCAGCCCTTTTCCTACTCTCATCTTAATGATGTTGCTATTTATCGAGGCTTGCATAGTCGTAAAACTAACTCAGGACTTGTGTTGGCCTGAGCGATGCCATTTGTACCACTCTAAAGGGACAGTGAATAGGTTTTTCTGTCGCTTTTATGAACGTGGCAGAATTTTTATGGAGGACTTGTTTTCTGCCAACAAAATTAGATTTAGGATTCCTTGCATATGCAGAATGCCGTAAACGTACTATATTTTTTTTAGTGTGTTTGTGCTAGGAACAGTCGTAAATTGGGTTGGATTTACGATTGTTGGTGTTAGATTGTAAAACGACAGACCAACTTGACCCGCTTCAAAAGTTAAAGATGTACATTCCGAATAACATAAATCGGCAATTTAATACTAGAAAAACTTCATCTCTCCATTTTAATTATGTGCGTTTAACAGTTTCACATTGTTTTATGTGAACAATGGTTGTGTGGAGATAATACTCTAAAGGTTACTTGAGGACTTAGTTACTATGACTTACACTTACTTACTAGTTACGGTGCCGTACATGTTTTTTTTACTGACTTTAAAAAGGAGGAGCTTAACAATTCGGATATTAAATAAAAACTCCAAGGTGAAACCAAATCAAATAATAAAACTAAAACAGTAAGAGAAAACATCCTACCTTGGAACGACTGGCTGGGTATCCACATGCCAAAAAATCTTCATAGTTTCGCCCCGTTTTTAAAAAATACATAAGGCCTTGATCACGCAGGCCTGATCATAAAATAATATGCATAACATGAAAACTATATTCATACAAAAAAATACGCAAGATGTGTATGCAAGATGTGAAGTCGGCGCAGACTTGAAACGCACACGTCTTAAAAATTCATAGCAATATGATTTCATAGTATTAAGTAAGCTTTCATCAAAACTAATTCATAGAACTATTCAGTAACGTATGCAGTAATTAATTGTAGGCTATTGGAAACAAAATTATTTTACACTATTCTATGCAATTTTTTACTTTTGTTTTTTAATTGTTTAATTATATACCGGTACAGTGGATTTAAGTTTGCTACTGTATTAGAAGTCATCGCTGCTGCTGTAACCCATCAATTCCGTTGTAGCTATGCTTGCCAACAGTTTAATAAGGGTGGACATTTCTATTATAGCCTAAAGTTTAAATCCAGTAGATTATTCAAAATGTTGTTATTCGTTGAAAAAAAGTCGTTCGGAGGCGAAACGTCGGAGGTTGTTCGTACTGTAGTTTATGCTACCGCTGTCCAGGAAAGTGATTATCTAACTACAGTATATATAAAAGTCAAGTGGGGTTCTTTGTCAAAAGTTGGTTCTTTGGTTCTTTGGCAAAAGTTACGCAAAAACCAGAAGGCATAGAAAGCTAAAATTTGGTACGTAGTCGTAGTCTGATGACAACCCCAGGGTGTTTGCGACGAGTCGTTTATCGTGGAACAGTGAAGTACATCAAATAACTTTTTATATTTTTACAAAAAAACAAGTTCATTTGGTTCAGCCCTTAATTTAAATTCACACATTTCTTGGTTCTTGTAAATTTTGACAATGGATGTTTATCAACCTTTGACCTTCCTTTTTCAAACGCGTAAAGTAAAAAATAAAGATTGAACCAAATTTCGTTTTTTTTTTTTTTTTTTGTTTTTTTTTTTTTGAAGAGAAGTCAAAATTAATAAAAAGTTTGTAATAAAAAAATTGAGCTTCAATAATGTAAGGTTGTAGGGAGGTGCTTTCTGCGACTGCGTGTTTACTTGAGTACAGCGCTTGGTAAAACACAGCATGTAATTCTACCTGGTAAAAACATTTTGAGCTTACGAAAATGAGATCTGAAAAAAAATGAAAAAAGTTTATATTATTTGTAACAAAAAATATTTCGAAATATTCACAATCTAATGAAACGGAAATGTCTAATGCAAACATAAATAACACAGAACGTTTTGCAGATCACAAGTTAAACTACGACATTAAGAGGACATCGCATTATGCATTAATGATATACAGTGCGTCCCAAGTTGGCAGTGAATAATGATATCACTTGCCCTCTGAGAATATGAATACAAAAATATAGACTGCCGGAAACATTGCTTTTATTACTAACGTCGTTCACAAACGTTATAGTTTTGTAACTGACAAGATTAATAACAATCGGTAGCTGTTGTCGATTTTATGTTACTGTAAGACAGATTTTCATGATCGTAATTTTGAATCATTCGAGAACTTACCCTTAAGCTATGATTTATCTGAGTGCAATTTGAATAGAAAGCAACAAATAAAAAATCTTTTGCGTCAACCTGGGATCAAACTAGGGATTTTTCATTTAAATTGAGAAACTGTAACCACCTGAACTAGTGATTTGAGCGTCTCCGCGTAAACAAGCGCTCCCTGATTCCTTTCCAAGTTGGGAGCAAAAATTGTTTAATACTCACTTTCTCTTTGAAGTTGCCATTTTTCAGTGTGTTGCCAAGGAGACGAATTTCCAAAGTTTGGTTTGGTCGGATTGCGCATGCGTAGTGATTATTATTTCAGGTGTGATTGAATTCGAATAGTAATCATCAATGCCAATGGTGAATAGTAACAACTACTGTAATACGATGTGAATTTGATGTTGGAATAATCACATCTGTGATAACAACCATAATGCATGTGGCAAAGTTTGATTTCCGACTAAAGCTTGGCCTCCTGTTTGGGATGTGACACGCACAGTGTTTTAGTATTCGAATTTCCGAATTCAATTCACACCGTGAATGACATCACATGAGATTCATGTCGGTTTACCTCGCACATTAAATAATACGCGTAGGCCTACGCTTTTCTCGTCCCTAAACAATGAGAAGTGTTAAAGCATTAGATTTTCATCACCCGCAACGGAAAAACACCTGAGCAAAGCGTGAGAGCAGAACACGATTTTCTGCTCTTTACGGAGCATGAAAAACCCAGCTTGGTGACTCATCAATCATTTTGGATCTGAGCGCATTTCATAGTAGGATATTGTTATAACGTCGATAACGATCGTCTATAACACAGAGATGCATTGCCTTCTGGACATGGATGAAAAAAAAATAGAACAAATTCATGTTCACCGTGTGAACATGAATTCAGTATCAATTAACAAACGATTCTTTTAACTGATAAACGAACTTGTGCTACCAGTGTATCACCAGTGTTTTAATTCCCTTTTGAACCAAAGTAGAAGGACATAACAATGCTTTTTGCTCGTTTTTTGTTTCTTTCTCGTCGCGAGTGCTCCATCTTTCTTTATTGGTTTCTTCTATAGCGGCGCGTGACAAATGGCCCAAATGGCCACTTGCTAGAGCAGGTCTTTAATTTTTGATGAAGCTAACTCAACTGTGTGGCCTTTTATTGGTCGCATGAGGAAGGGGACAGGAAGATAAGTTGCACTGGCTACGATCACTGAAAAATCGATTTGGGAATAAAAGGAGAGAGATGCGCTTAAAAAAATAAAAGGAAAGTTTTTTTTTCGTGTATGAAATAGACATAAGTCGTATGAAACACATGTTTCCGACACGGTTATCTCCCATGGAAAATGTCACCAGGTTTTCGGACATCCATCAGATGCGAAGTGCTAACCGGAAACACTTGCTGTTTCTTTCTCATTCCATTTTGTTGTTCAATATTCAAAGTTTTAATTTAAAGGGGTTTCGTCATTAATACAGTACAGTAGTCTATATGCAAAACTTGTTTATCATGTTATTTTTTTAGTACGCTTATTGAAGAAAGTGACTGTTCTTTAAAATTGGAAGAATTTTCAAATTACATTTTGGAAACATTTTCACCTCAACTTGAGATGAATTTTTGGAACTTTCACGAAATGTGAACGTTCGGTATGCTGCTTTAATATTTTAATAAACTTAACCGTGTAAACGGAGTTCTTACACTGTGAAGTTTTTTAGACAAGAACAAGGAGCCTAATAAGCTTACTTTTATATGCAGTAACTGTTTTACTATTTTTTATAAGCATTACGTATGAAATTGAATAATGACCGAACATTAGGTTTACTCTTCTGCTTAAAAATAAACTTATTTTCAACAGACTTTCAAAAGGATGAGGTTAACAATTCGACGTGTGAATGTATTTTTTTATGTGTGTACAACACCAATTACTCAGGAACTGCTGGTCCATTGGGACAAAACTTTGTGGATCGACTTTGATATTTCTCTCCGGTAATCCCATAAAATTTTGAAACGCATATGTCAATAGGGGGCGCCATAATCGAGACATAACTTCTTTGTTTTATGTCTACCGATATCTCAGGAAAGGCTGAACCAATTGAGATGAATCTATTGTGGTGGTCCCGTAAAATGTTTCAAAATTTTGATACGATATTCGAGACATAATGTTGTATTGAGACATCGAGTACCATACTCAAAAACTCCTCAGGTTTGCCTTCTGACATGACTGTGGGCAGTTATTTAAATGTATTGGATGTCATGTTGTCATGTCACGCAGGCAAAACATTCAGTTTTTGTTATGGAGTTCTTGTGTTTTTTTCCTTTGTTGGATGGTAGTGTTCTTTTTGTTGTATGAATGTTGGTGCTAGTTCTGAGAGTGCTGACGTGAGTTGGGGGGGGGGGGGACAAGAATCGTTGGTAGGTTTGAGTTAAATCTGAGGTTGAATTCATTGTTGGTTTTCGCCTTTCTGTTTAGTCTTTCCTGTTTGTGTCTTGTTTTTGTATTCCGTATACAAGCCTTTATGTAATTATTTTTTTATAAAAGAGGGGAAGGGCGCAACACTTTGATTAATTTTCATATTTGAGCTACCCGGTCAGTTAGTCCAAGATAGAACTTTATTTATTTTCTTTTGGTTTTTTGGTTTTTGTTCCACCTTCCGATTTTCTTTTATTACGTATTTTCGGGAAGGGAAGCCTAAATTGTTTATAATGTAGTTATTGTAGTAAAAACTTGCCTGTTTAAGATGCTTTCTCGCTTAAGAAGTCGTGGTACTTAAAAATGTCATCTTAAGTTAATTGCACTATTTCTTTTTATTAAAACTTTGTTTAGTCTTTACTTAAAAAAATCTCACATAAAAAACTTGTAGAACAGTCTTAAACCTTAAAAACATGCGTAGTTTTACTAAGAGTATACTTTCTCATTTTAAAAGATACTAGGCCTATTGAATGAGACGGTTCTATTTTTCACTTTTTGTGATTATATATCCTTATTTATTTAATTTTAAAAAATATCTGGTTGCCTTGATTCCTTTAAAGATCAAAAACGAATCTTGCAAGATTTGTTCATTCGTCGTCAAAATGTCGTTTTGCTTGTCATCAACGACGACTTTATTGTGATTACTCCATTAAGTCGACAGCATGAGGAACGAGGAACCTTTGAAATTCTCGATGGAATCGAATCACGCTCATTCCTTGTTTGTTTTTTTTTCCCATTTCTTTTAAGTTTTTTTTCCAAGCACTAGAACTACAGCAAAGAGTTTGCCTGTTATCGATTGCTTTCTTCCTTTTCGTTGGTTTTATGAACCTTTGGAATAGGCTAATTCGGAATACCAATTTTATGGATGATTTCTGTAGTCAACTATTTTTTATTCACTTAATATAAATACAGTTCATAACTAAAATAAAACACATCAATAAATTCAAATGCATTTTACTAGTTAACACATTGCAAAATAAAAATATTTAAAATATGGGGATACCGTAGCCCTACAGTACTCAGTACTTGTAAGATTGAAATATGTATCTTTTTTGTATTGCTCACTTTTTTTGTGAAATATAAAACGTCATTCTATACAAATAAATAAATAAATAAATAAATAATAACATTAAAATGAAATGAATACAAATGTATAACTCATCTTAATGTACTGTTCCGAAGCCCTTAGGTATCGTATATTGTTTATTTGTTGTTGTTTTTGTTATACAATATTTGTATTTTGTTATAAATGAGCTTAGGTGTTCTAATAACGTTCGTTGAACATTGTTTCTGTTTGAGTTTTTAGTTTTTCTTTACAATATTTTATTTAATTTGACCTGGCGTTTTAAACAGTTTTCAAAAGTTTCAATGTTTCAAATCGTAGATTTTTCAACCAGGTTTCGTGTGTTGTAGAGACTTGAAATTTGGTGCACAGTTCAGTTCCGCGTGACAATTGAATCTATCAAATTTTGAGGAATCAACGTCGTGTCAATTCGGAGCTATTGGCACGTGAAAAATCTTTTTTTTTCAAGTAGAGAGTTGCTAATGCTCAGAACTACATGTTCGATTGTTCGTTTTTCATTGTTATAAATAAAACATACGGTAAGGGAACTCATATATTATGCTTAGTTTACAACTTATAGTTCATACCCATTATTGAGTGAGAAACAGATTCATCTGAAGAAACACTTTACTACTAAAAGTTGTACTAAAAATCGAGGAACGTTTTTTAAATGAATTGTTTATTAGAACCTTTTATTTAACTTGGCTTGACCGTCTCAAAAAGAAAAAAAATTTTTTTTTAGCTTTATAAAATAGTTTGTTGCAAAGAAAGATAAGTACTTTGATTTGAGTTTAGCGAGGGCACCAATTTGCCTTACAACTATGTCATAATTTGGCCCTCACACTTTATTGAATTTAGAAATATAGTACAGAAATGATAGTGAAGTGAGGATGATAAAAATGAAACAGGTTTTTATGATGCAGGAGAAAACAAGAGAACCCTAAGAAAACGTGTCCCCGTGATATTTTACTACAAAACTGAATGAAATTTCTTCAGCTTAAAACTGTTATTCAACGTGGGGATTGGTTCCCATGATTATTCGGGACAAGAAACTGCACTTATTGCACATGGGGTTTCCTTTCACCAATCTTCACGACCATTTATCACAGGGTGCATTGGTAATAATGATTGGTAACATATCACGGTTGACAGTGAATAATAATTAAAATTTGAAGAAAAAAAATGGTTTCCAAATGTCGCAGTCCAAATGTCGACTGTGGTGTCGCAGTCGTCCTCCACACCTCCGAGGTATGAATTTGCTTGAATTAGCCAAAACTACTACACTCAGTAACGGTATACAGTGGGATCACTGACGATGGGAAGCCGTTGTGAGAATTTTTCCAAAACATACACTTTCGACAGATGAAGAAGAAAAATAAATTTTATTATAATAATAAAAATAATTTTTTATTAAAATAAATTTTAATATTTTATTGACTTCACGTCATTTTGCGACATTTAACTACGTTCACATGTTAATGCCAATGTGAACGATTTCTTTAATAAACAAACAACAAAATATACATATAGTCGTATACTGGTGCTCAGTTTTTGTCTCATTGAAGCTATTATGCTATTAGTAGACAATCGTGTAGCGTTTAAATTTAAATTTACTGAAAATAAAGAATTTTTTCAAAGCGGATACATTATACACATAAACTATATCAAGTTTAAGCTCATATGTCTAATTGTTATAGTTTTAACCTTAATTTTATATGTAGGATAATCGAAAAATTGAATAACTGAAAAAGTCCAGTTGCTTGGTTATAATGATGCTATTTACGTTTTTAAATGTACACAGTATGCCGAAGTTTTGTGTTTCGTCAAACAAAATCTTCAATACTATATAATTCAGTCCTTCGATGCAAGACTTGTCACTCCATTAACTAAGATTCAGGGATGATTTTAGTTAAATATTGTTTCACTTTAAAGGAGCGGGAATTGAAAGTGTGAACTGGAAATACAAATAGAGTTTGAGACTTAACGAAACATTATGAGGAAAGTTTATTGGTTTTGGGTTAGTTGATTTAATACAGTATTTTGTTGTTGTTGCTGAATCGATTCTTATGCACTCTTATTCAATTTACACGTAGTTTTCGTTTCATTAAGCTTTATTTGCTGCACCTCAATTTTTTAATTAAATATTCAACAGAAATCAATAAGTGAAATGGTACTTTCCGGTTAGTGCAAGTCCAGTCTGGTGTTACTATTTGCTTGTACTTGGTTATGGGTTTATTTTGCAGATTAGGTTAGGTAAAAAACAAAGAAACGTATTAATGTATGATTTATTTTCTTAACCTAACCTGCAAAATAAACCATAACCAAGTACAAGCAAATAGCAACACCAGACAGGACTTACACTAACCGGAAAGTACCAGTGAAATATATACTTAAAAAAAAATCACCGTAAAAAATGTATATTAATAGAGTTATGTTTTATCTTTTAATAGCAGACTTGGTTTTACTCTTGGCCCAGCATATTAAAACTCCAGATACCGGTGTCACGCCACATACATTAGCGTATTATTTACGATTTACGCAACGTCAATGGTTATAAATGTTGCGGTGGGCACCTTAATGCGAATTCCGATAACATCCCAATGTTCAGTGTTTAGAATCGCTATCGCTTATTGACCTAATTATATACCAGATTAATGAGAACGACTGACCTACACCCAAAGTGTGTCTGCTTGCATGTAATGTGATCGTATAAATCAGGATTGAAAATGACCCTGTCTACATTGCGAACTGGATTCGATACTTTGGTTACCACTTCATGACAAATTGCAAATAAAATTGCACACGCGTTGCCATTAGCTTTAAAGATACCACTTTATCGACACACAGCCGAAAAGATTTGTGCACTTTCTGAATTTTGTTCCAGGGACTGCTTCCATGACGATCTTCTGATTTAATGTTATTGCTTGTTTGTTTTTTATGTATTCCTTTTATTATTTAAGTTTATGGTGATATTTAAGTGCTTGGGTTTCGAAGAAAGTTCTTCTTTTTAAGGTGCAGAATGTTCTGGAAATCTACAATAACGTTAACGTCCATAAACCTGCGTGAATAAAAGAGATACGGACTGAAGCTTTAACCAATCAATTAAGTAAACGAAGCGATTGAATTCCACATGGGAAAACAAAATAATA